>PISX010007510.1:0-39470 GCA_004024625.1 Mellivora capensis | reverse complement strand
CTTTCTCTGCATCCTCGTCAGCATCTGTCATTTCCTGACTTGTTAATTTTAGCCATTCTGACTGGTGTGAGGTGGTATCTCATTGTGGTTTTGATTTGTATTTCCCTGATGCCGAGTGATGTGGAGCACTTTTTCATGTGTCTGTTGGCCATCCGGATGTCTTCTTTGCAGAAATGTCTGTTCATGTCCTCTGCCCATTTCTTGATTGGGTTATTTGTTCTTTGGGTGTTGAGTTTGATAAGGAAGAAATCCCTTTTTATTGAGTCTCTAGGACAGCCCTATGAGACAAGGATCATCATTCTGTTTTTCATATAAGACTCAGGAAAATTCAGCAGCTCAAGGAGGTTTGCCCTGCTGGTCAGCCACTGGGCCAGGTTTTAGATATATGGCTCAGGTCTTTCCCATCCATGTGCTGCCTGTATAGGCTGGGGCCATGGAGACAGAAGGGCAGCCCTGCTGGGAAGCCACTGAGACCAAAAGGATCAGCATCTCCCCAAGGATGCAGCCACCTTTTGCATTCCTAGGCCCACTGGCTGGTCCCCGCTGTAATGAAGATTAGCACACTGCTCTGTTGGGGTGGAAGGGGAAACAAGAAAGGCCACCTGTGCAGACAGTGCTTCTGGTCACAGAGTGTGTTGACCTCTTGTCTTAGTATTCAAATGAGGCTCCCAACCAGTTGCTCTCAGAGCCAGGCCCTGGCTGCAGGATTTGGAAGAAGCTCCACAGGCATGAAGGCCTCATTATATAATTAGGTCTCTGGAAAATGAGCTATTCTTCAGCCACTGCAATCAGAAGGCTGGATGCAGCTCAGGGCTCCATGGGGATGGTGAGTGGGTGTCCCTGTGGCTCACTGGGGCTGCTCCATGAAGACTGTCACAGAGCAAGAAGTCTTCAGGGGTCCCAGCATCTTGGAGGAGGGAGGAGAGCCTCTTTCCTTTATCTTCTTACAGAGAACAGCTTGCGGGGTTAGGGACGATGATTCTCAAACCTGAGTGTGTATCAGGATCACTGGGTGGGCTTGTTAAAACACAGATTGCAGGGACCCACCCCCTGAGTTTCTATTGAGTTGGTTTGGGATGGGGCCAGAGAATTTGCATTTTGAACAAGTCCCTGGCGATAGTGTTGCTGCCGATCTGGGGACCCCACTTTGAGAACCTGAAACACCTGATCCCTAGCTTCCTCAGGTAGACTCCCCCACCTTGCCCCACAATCAGAGCTGAATTCCTTAGTCCTCACATGTGCAGGGGGGTTGCAGTGAGCATCATGATTTAGTGAGGGAGGGAAGGTAGGGGTGGGTATTCTTATTTATCAGGTTAGGAAGCTGAGGTCCAAGTTCCTGTGGCTTGGAAATAGCAGAGCTGGGTCTAAAACCTGCATCTTCTGTTGCCCATTGGAATAGCTTACCCCGCTTAAATTTGCACAGGCAGACCTGCAGCAGCAGTTAGCTATTTCCCTAAGCTCAGGGGAGGGGGGCGCTAGCTAGTTCTTCCATTTTTCCTGGGCACCCAACTAGACCACCTCTCCTACCCTCTCTCCAGCTGGATAAGACCAGCCACCAATTTCTCTCCAGTGAAATGGAGTGGTAATGACGTATATCTCTTCTAAGCCTGGCCCATATTAACCTCCCACATGCTTCGCTCCGAAGGCTTAATTTCCTGCCTGCTTACGGATGTCAATTTCCATGGTGACCTTGGAACTCATGAGAACCAAGGCCCCATCTAGGTGTGTGGAGGAGGGTCACCCACGACTTGAACAACCATCCAGAATTCTATGTAATCAACTTCTATTGTATTCAGCCACTAACATTTTGGGGTCCATTTGTTTCAGCTGCCTAACCTGCTTTAATTAAAATGGTTGTTTTTCTCATAGTACAATCCAATTTTTATACCAAAATCCCTTGCTTTCTAAGAATGCAGATTTCTGGGCTGTCCCCCTTCCCTACCGAAATGGATTCCCAGGCTTACAGAGTCTGGAAATCTGTATTTTAGAAAGAATCCTGGTAGTTTTTCTGTATACTAGAGACTGACAACTGTATTCTAGATCTGGGGTCGGCCAACTATGGCCCATGACCAAATGTGGCCTGTGATCTTATACAGCCAGGGAGATAAGAGCAGGTTTTATACTTTTTAAATGGTTAAACAAATCAGAGGGAGAATAACCGAATACTGTTTTGTGGCAATGTGAAAAGTTTCATTGGAATACAGCCATGTTTACTCGTTTATGTGCGGTCTTTGGCCATGTTGGCGTTTCACTAGCAGCTTGAGCAGTTACAACAGAGACCATACGGCCCAAAGAATCTGAAATATTTACTATCTGGCCTTTTACAGGAAGTTTGCTGACCCATGTGCTAGAGCTTAAAACCGCACCTTATTAGAAAGTACCTTTTGCTGAATAGTGGGGGTATGGCATCAGGATTGGTGGACTTAGAGTCCCTGGGGCCTGTACAAATGAGAACAAATATTACGGTTTACTCATTCATTTATTTATTCTTTTAGCAAACATCGATTGGATGCTCTTGAAGGGCTGGGCACTGAGATGCCAACATGAACATGATAGGTGAATAATGCATAAGCTTGGAAAGTATGCTTTTTCCATTATAATGACACTCATTATTAAATAAAAGGCTAAACATTAACCAACTTCTATTTACTGTATAACCATGTTACATATTGCTGCTCAGGGATTTTTGCAGAAGGCATTAGTAGAAAAAGTTCACACTAGAAGATGAGTGCCCTGGGTAAAGATCCTGCATTTCCCAGGAAGAGTGACCAGTGGAGACTGAACTAGAAGTAGATGCAGACAGAGTCAGAGAATTCTCTGTATTTTCTTTTTCAACACGGAACAATATAAGCCGGTAGAAGAGGCAAGGATGTCTCGAAGGACAGCATCTAACAGCAACAGCAGAAGGAGAGGAGAATCTAGAATTCCTGAAGGCCACATAGGGGAAAGAGATGTGACCTGGATATATGTGAGAAGTGTGGCCCTGGCCACTCAGCAAGCTTAGTGGCAAGAGGGGAGCAGTCTGGCTTTAGGGTGAGAATTAAGTTCGAGGTACCTCTTGAGCCCTGTGCCTCCCTGCTTTCTGTTCTCACTTATCTATGCCAAAACAGGTAGGCCAGCCAGAACTGGCTGAATAATAGAATTCACCTGATGCTGAGGGCAAGGAAGAGGGCAAAACCAACTCTAGTGTGATCTGAACGGAAATTAATATCTGAGGGCTCTAGGCTGTGGTTTGAGTGTAGGTAAGTTGGTAACACTGATTCTCAGCATGAGTAGAGATTTTAGTCAGGGAGGCACATAGAAGTCAATGAAATGAGTTCCTAAAGCAGGATCCCATTTTAGAAGAAAGAGTCAGATGAAAACAAAGAAATAGTGTCATGCTGCCACCACTTAGCTGATCTAGACTTCAGGGCCAAGCCTCAGTTCTGATGGACAAAGCTAAAAGTCAAGGCTAAAGCCAGGACAGAAGTTCAGACAAGCACTGGAGGCCAAATAGGGAGGTTCAGCTCCTAGAACTTGATTCTCATGCATGAAACAAAACTGCTTCCTTGAAGCTTGAGGGATATAACTAACTATCCGACAAAGTTCCAGCCAAAATAATGCAGAAGAAATCATTGGGGGGGGCTTGTAGAAAGGTTCCTCAAAGAGCACTGACATAAGGTGGCAGGGCATCCCTCCCTTCCCTTCCTGCAGAATACAGGTGTATGATGTAATGAGTGGTGTTGTAGCAGCTATTTTGGGCCATGAGGTGATTTTGAGAATGGAAGAATATTCTAGGATAGTGCTTCTGAACAATAGGAGTCTGGGTATCTAATAACCCTGGAACAGCCACACCAGACTTTGGGTTGTTTATCTCCACACTTCTTTTATGTTAAATAAAAATAATTTTCTATCTTGCTTAAGGCAGTTATTTGGAATTTTCCATTACACGATGTCAAAATTACTCCTGATACTTCCCCCCATCCAGTAGCATTTTCCAACATGTAGTATATGTATCACTGATAGTACACAAGAAAACTTTATTGTTTAAAGACTTATTTATTTATTTTTGAGAAAGGGGGTGTGTTACACATGCATGCACCCACAAGTGGTAGGAGGGGCAGAAGGAGAGAATCTTCAATCAGACTCCCCGCTGAGTGAGGAGCCCAACGCAGGGCTTGATCTCACGACCCATGTGATCATGACCTGAGCCAAAACCAAGAGTCAGATGCCTAACCTACTGAGCCTCCCAGGCACCCCAAGACAACTTTAGATAGTATTAACTCAGACAAGCATGGGTCTAGGATTATGTATGTATTTTAAAATATACTGGAGAAAACATAGCTAGCACTTTAAAAATCTGTGATTTCATGAATAAGATTCAGGTTGGTATTTATACCTAAAAAAGTAAGTCCATTTAAATTAAATGGTTGAAAAAATAATAGAACACCCAGTTTCCAGGAAGTGCAACAAGAAGGTAGAATTAGGGGTACCTGGCTGGCTCAGTGAATACAGCATGCAACCCTTGATCTCAGGGTTATGAGTTTGAGCCCCACGTTGGGCATAGAGCCTAATTTAAAAAATTAAAAGAAAAAGAAGGTAGAATTGGGACGACTGACTGTTTGCCAGCAGTGCTGTAGGGAATGGTGCTGAGATTGGACCACTCTGGTTTGGGCCAGCCAGTGCTTACCTAGCCCACAGCAGATGCTCAGTAAATGTCTGAATGGATGACAACATACCTAACTATCTCCATGAATGGTTCCAGCTTTCCCCAGCGCACCTGTTGCCTCTCCTGTAGCCCACTCTCCCCAGTGCCCCTGAAGAAAGACCCCAAGCTCTTTCCTAGTATGTTTTCTCCAATCTTCTAATATGCAATTTTTCTTTTCAAAGTACAGGGAAGCAACCTGATCTTAGGGCTTTTATTTTTCAGGTTTTATTAAACAGAGCTATTAGCCTCAGCTATTTTACAATTCCGTGTTGATCTCTTTCCTGCATCGGCTCATTGGTTGGGTCCCATTTCGTGTGGTTGAAATAAAAGGAAACTGCCTCCCATATACAAGATCTATGGCTGCTTGTTTCTCTTCAGCATAAATATATTTATCAACTGTGGCCAGTCAGAGCCCTAAGAAGAACTTGCCTCCTGAGGACGGGAGGAAAGAGGAATTCCCACACTCTGGGCGCCTCTCTTAGTCTCTGCAGTTCCCTAAGCCCAGCAAAAGACTGGCAACGATGCCTTGGGTCTGCAGACAACCTTGTAGGTTTCAGAGTGTTTTCAGATCTCCCAGCCAAGTTTCTGCCTGCACAAGGACACGTGCTCTCATGGTCACTGGCCACTGCAGAAGTCTGAAGAACGGCGGGAGGAACGTGTAGATAAGGAGGCTCAGCCTGGGATGGAGGACACATGGAATGTGCCAGAAAGGATGGTAATATGCTGGGTCCACACTGAAATGTACCATAACAATAGAGGACTGGGGCTGAGAGAACAAATGGGTAGCCCCCATGGGAAGTGGTAGTGGATAGTGGAGAGAGAGAAATGGTATAAAGGGCAATCCAAGGGTCTTGGGTGGGAAGGCTGAACTCACTGAGGACCCACTAGGGCAGGGTGAGAACAGAGACTTGTACAAAGTGGCCCTGAAGGTAGGAGGTGGGGTGTGGTTGGGAGAGTAATAAGTAAGTCGCTCTCTCCATCTGTAACTTCAGGTTAGCTCTGTTGGCACACACAGATGGGAGAGGTTCACAACAATGAACTTCTGGAAATTTGATTTTAAATGATGGAACCTGACAGTCTGACCTCTGTTGGTGGCGACGGCCCTACTTGAAAGAACACCCAGTATCAGGGATACCAGGGCTGAGCCCCATGGCAACAACCGTGGAAGTCAGGCCAGGATAATGTCCCCATTCTACAGGTAAGGTAACACTGAGGTTCAAGACTCTCACCCAAGGTTATAGTGATGACAGCCACGAATGTAGTCCAGATGCCAGACTCCAGTCTCCAAGCCCAGAGCCCTTTCCATCACCCCAGTGCCTGGGCAATTTATGACTCACAGAGTAAGGCATTTGGAATCATTTCCGGACCATAGAAGGTGCTTGAAGATATTTGCTGATGAATTGATTGAATTGTAACCTTGGTAAGGTCATTCTACCCCTTTCCTTCAGACTCCTGTCCTTCAGCTTTTCTCTAGGTGGCTGGCATCTCTATCTACTTGAGTCTTTTCTCCTTGACCTTCACTCAGCTTTGTGGTCCCTCCAATTACTTCTTCATTTCTCCTTTCCTCTTCCAGACACATGTCATTAAGAACAGGATCTGGGGCTTGGCTGTAGGTCTGCTATATATTATATGCCATACAGTAGAACTAGGTATGAGGGGGCGTAGGTATCTCATCCCCTTTTCTACCCTTTCTTTCTACATAACTGGCTGAGTGCCAGGCTCTGGGGAGGAACCAAGAGCAAACAGAAATTCAGGGGGACAAATGTAGTAATTCTCAAGTAATTCTCTCTTGTATGGGCTCTGGACCCTCTGGAGATTCTGATGAATGATTTAGCCTCTCTCCTTTCAAAATGCACATGTTCCCTTTCAAGCGAAGTTTTGCATGAAATTGCAGGGGTTCTCAAACTCCCTGAACAGCATTCTCAAATGCTTTAGTGGTCCAGGGGTCCATGTTAGTAGTGGTGTGAGGTCTACAGATGAGCAAACAATGGGCCGTGGCTCTATAATGTGGGCAGAGGGGGAGAGGAAGACAAGGCAGGAGCTGCAGATAGAAACCAGGGAGGACAGGGCTTCAGGGCAAGCTTGGGGTGATGCTGGGGAATGCAGCCTATGGGGGAGGACCAGGGGTCCAAACTGGGTCAAGCAGAGATCTTGCAAATAAGACAGCACTTGACCTCAGTGTGCCAGCTCTTCCACTGAAATGGCAAATGATAACACTTCCTTCACTGGCTCGTTGGAAGATGCAGGGAAGGTAATGGGTAGGAGAGCCTTACTCCTGTGTCTGTCTTTACAGATCTTGCACTCCCCCAGAACAGTGTCCTTGCTTGTTACCCTGCACCTCTAGCTCCAGCACGGAACCCAACAGAGCAGGCACGCCTTAAACGCCTTTGTATAACAGAGAACAGAGCTGGCACTGTTTGAGCATCTACTGAATACACCCAGGCAGAGAGGGATGGAAGGGAGGAAGAAGAGGCTTGACTCTATCTGAAGGCGCTGGGTGACATATCAGTGTTGGAATTGCCCACCGTACACAAATAGATATTTCCCCAATATTGTATCTGTGTGTATTGGAGCTTGATAAGAAAATTCTATTCTCCTAATGACTTTGATAATAATTTCAGACATGCTTTGCTTCTATTTCCTCTTAATTGAAAATGGGGAGTTACCTAATATATTGGCCCCTAGAGCATTTTTCCTTATAAGAAAAAGAAAAAAAGAAATGTTTAGAAAAATCAGCTCTTAAATGCATCAATAATAATGAGGGGAAAAATACGGTTACTGGTAAACCTTCACATTTCAAAAGACTGTCATTTGCCGAGTGGATACCCCTCAAACATCTCACCTGCTCACCCACAGAGCCTCAGGCAGGGGGAGGAGCAGGAGAATGCTTGCATCCAGGCTTCTGAATTGAATTATTAGCTCATTTTTACGCTTTAGGAAAAGTGCAACCTCGAAAGATTAAGTGGCTTGCCCAAGGTCACAGAGCATGTTCACTGCAGAGCAGAAAGCAGTGACCACTGCTGCTACAAAAGAGTGTTAGGAGAAAAACCATAGTTTCAAAAAACCAGGGTGACTTATAATGTGAAAAATCCTCCTCTCTGTTCCCAGCCCTTTCTGTGCTCTGCTGTGAGGCCATGTTTATAGAGGAAGGACAAGAGCAGATCTTGACACACCTGGGTTGAAATCCTAGCCCTGCTGTGATGCCCACGCCCATGTTCGTCCAGCCTCCGTGTCCTGGGTCTGGGTGGTCTCCACTTGTAGGTCAGTTGGGCCCTGCTCCTGGAGCTGAGTGTTGGGAAATTAGAAGAATCCAGAGAAAAGTTGCCACGGCAACAGGAGAGTAGTGGGGGCTGCGATGGAAGGTGATCTCTGGTTCAGAGCACGTCAGAGGGTTTGCTTGTTTGCTTCCCATCTGGGCCCTCTGAGCTCCTGGGCATGCGTTGGGGGAATGTTAATGCTACCCCCTGCCTCCTCTCGCCCTTTGCCAGGGCAGCCACCTGGGCTCTGGGTACCACCCATCGCCAGCCTCCCTGAGCTAGTGGCCAGAGGCAGTCTGGGGAGCTGCTTTGGTTTTTCAGCCTCTCTCTTCACTGGGTAGTTGTCACATCACATCTCAGAGCCGGAAGGAGTCACAGAGACCTTTTTGGCCCAATTCTCTCCTTTGACATCCAGGGAAACTGAGGCTCAGAGAAGGACATCGTGATTTATTGAGAAACACACCGTGGATGTGGATGTCTTAATCTGCTCAGATGCCATAACAAAATGTACAGACTGGGGTCTTCAATAACTGGCATTTATCTCTCACAGTTCTGGAGTCTGGGAATTCCAGGATCAAGGTCCTGGCCAATTTGATTCCTGGTGAGGGTCTTCTGCCTACTTGCACATGGCTGCTTTCTCTGTATGTGCTCACGTGGCCTTTCCTTGGGGAGTGCTGCTGGGGGGAGGACTCTCTGGTGCCTCTACTTAAAGGAACATTAATTCTTCCTGGGAACCCCACCCTCATGACCTCATCCAAACCTAATTACCTCCCAAAGGTTCCATTTCCAAATACCATCATGCTGGGGGCTAGGCCTTCATACATGAATTTGGAGGGACACAAAGTTTCAGTCTGTAACAATGGGGAAGGGGCAGAACTGGAACTCACAGTCCAGTGCTCTTTCTGCAAAACCCAACTACTTCTCCAACACAAGTCAGAAGGGTGATTTAGAGGCAGGAACCATAACACGGTGACCTTGGTAGAGACACTTCCCCTCTCTGGGCCCCAGTTTCCTCTTCTGAAAAGTGAGGGGTTGGACTTAATCATCTGTGATTCTCTGCTCTGCTTATGGAAATGACATTTAACCTTTTAATGACTTAAAGATAGGCCAAAGTGAGACTCCCAAGCCAAATCCTATGATCCCACTAATTTTTCCTGGCATCTACCCAGAAGTAAGGGCAATTTCCAGGAGCCAACCAGGGGCTTAGCCCTGAAGACTCCTCTGTTACAACATCCAGGTGCCATGATACTTTTCATACCGCATAATTATCATTTGTCATTTGCCTCTCACTAGGATACGGGCTACAGGCTTCTCCAATGGAAATGAATCTTGCTATCCTAAGGCTCCCTAGTGTTTCCTATAGAGCCTGACACAGAACAGGTACCCAGCTAGCTGGCTGTTGTGATATGCATGACTAAACCCCACTTGACAAGATTCAGTATATGGAGTTGTCTAAAAGAAAATCCCCAAGCCCAAGTTGTGAGTGCCTGTTACCCACTGTGTTTCAGTTCCTTCTACTAAAAGGCAATCCATGCTTACTGGCCTGAGAGTCAGAAGACCCTCCAATGAGTCTTTATTCCTGGGGAAGTAATTTCTTCTCCCTGGCATTAGCTCTAATGAGAGGTTTGGGCATAATGGTCCCTAAAGAGCCTTTTATCTTTAATTGCCCATAATTCCAAGATATCCAATCAGCAGTCAACAGATAGCAAGAATAGTCACTGAGGTTAGAATGGGAAGGAAGAACACTCTCTCGATTTAAAGATGAAATGCCAGAAGGGTATTTAATTACAGCTGAATCTGGGGAACAAGGGAAGTGACATCATGGGACTCAGCCAGAGGGGGTTCAAACAACTGTCCAGCTGAGCTGGAAGGAACAGGCAGAGACCACAGGTCAAGTTCAAGTTGGTGAGCTAAGGCAGGTTGGAGCAGGCAGGTGGGTCTTAGAGGTCAGGATTAATGACTAGGTGGGCAAGGCTGATAGAGAGCCAGTGCTTCCTGCTTCCTCCTCACTGACCCTCCTATAATGGAATGGTGGGCCTCAAAGCCAACAGCTGACTCTTGACTGACCCTAGGACAACTTCATCATCATTTACTCTTGGAGATAATCTTGGTGATTATCATCAACTCACTGACTTTATCTAAATTAAATCCCAAATTTTAAGCTACTTTTATGATTGCATAATTCTAGAGAAAGCCCAAACTCTTTAGTACAGCATTTAAGGCTCTCCACTCTCCCTTTCTCCCAAGATACTCTGAGCTCCCCTCAGTTCCTTGGAGGTACCATACTGTCTCATGACCTGCACATGTGCTCCCTCCCTTCTCTCATATTTTCCTGGCTAATTTTTACTCATGGCTCAAAACCCAGTTCAGGCTTCACTTCCTCCAGGAAGTCTTCTTTGATTTCCCCTCCCTCAACTCTAGATCAAGGATCCTATTACATGCTCCTATAGCTCCCAGTATTCTCTCTTATAATACCCACTAACATGTTTCTTTATTTCACTGCTTTCCCACTGGGAACGCTCAAGGGTAGGGACCCTTCACTGTTTATCTTCAGGGCCAAGCACAGCACAATAATCAATGAATATTTTTTGAGTGAATAAATGGATGACAAATTAAAAAAATGGAATATAGCTTTCAAGGTCCAGCTATAGTATTTCTATCAGCACAGGACAAAAGTGGTTGGATTTTAGGTCCTTGAGAACCTTGTACACTCCATTAATGAATCACGGGAAATGTTTGCAATTAGCACACTCTTTGTTGGGTGGGAAATGCTGCGGGTGGCAAATATGCTTGCTTTCAGTGTTTTATGCCTTGGCATTACCCCTGTTTACATGATTTAGCAAACATTGTGCTCGTCCTGTGTGGTGGGTGCTTTTGGAAATACTTGAAGGCAACTAGCCATAGGGTTTCCACAAGCCCTTTTGAATCAGTATCTTTGCATGGTAAAAGAGAGTGGAGGAAGACCTTTTGCTGCTTCTTAGTGAATCTGTGTGCTCCCTCACGCTGGTATTTCTTTGGGGGAACTCTAACAGGAAATACATTCTTCAGGAGCTTGATGGAGCAGGGAGGATTCCAGAGGCTCAAAGGTGGGTGGGTAGGGCAAGGCAAGAAAGATGTAGAGGGTGAAATTGCATAATATACACAGGATAAACTCTATGAACTCCTTTGAGGGATAGTCTGGTGCGGAAGACAGTCGCTCAAGTGCTGGTGGCATTACCCTTCTGGCATTTCATCTCCTCCTGGAAGTGCTCCCACTTTGATCCTTCTTCTGCTTCTATCTGTAAAAGGATCTCATGGAAGCGAACTACAAAATGCTCTATGACTGAGCTGAGACAAGTGCTCCAGAAAGAGGTGGGGTGAGAGGGGCAATGCACCTTTGCTGACCTGAGTTTGCCTCCCTGCTGGGGGTTCACACTGGTACCTGCTCTCCTTCATGCTTATTGTTAGGGAAACTTCTCCTCCCTGCCTCTAACTCAGCTATGAGCAAAGTCAGAGACACCCTTTGGTTTTTCTCAGCATCACAGACATAGGCTTGGTTTTTTCTTTTAGTTTTAGTTTTACCAAAGAAAGATCTTCAGTAAAGAGTATGGGAAATGGGCCGAGACAAGACTTCTACCATCCCTAACAGACCTCACAAAGCAAAGCCGTAATACAGCTGAAACAGAGAGCTCAGAACTCCTGTCCATTAGAGCTGGCCCCCCAGAAACTGCTTCGTTGTTCTCTAAAGGAATAAGTCAAGCACCCCTTTGTCTAAGCCTGGGGTGTTCCCATCTCTAGCGCCATCCTTTCAAGGGGAGACTCAGGGTCTGTGCTTTTGTGGTCACACACACACTGACCACGGCAGCATGAGAAAGTACCATAGGGAGGAGACTTTGAACATGGAGGCTGATTGTATTTTCCGAGATGGCTTCACATATATGTTCTTCTTACAGTGTGACATGGACACTCATCCAGCAAGAAGTAAGCTCTATGTTCCCTCTTCTTGAACCTGATGGACCCTTGTAACTGCCTTGATTAGTGGGACATGGCTGTAGGGCATTGCATGACTTCGGAGTCTAGGCGGCAAAAAGTGATATGGTTTTCACCTGCTGTCAACATGCACATTGGGGGCCCTGGGCAGACATGTGAGAAGTCTGGCTAGCCCAAAGCTGCCATGTTGGAGTGACAACATAAGGAGGCCACATAGAGACAGAAAGAGATGTTCATAGAGCCCCAGCTATCTAAGTCTTCCCAGCATCAACAACCAGTGAGTGAAACTTCAGATGATTCTAGCTTCCAGTTCTGGAGGCTTCCAACTGATGACCCAGACATCAAATATCAGAGAAAAGCCTTCCTGTTGTGTTCTATTGAATTCCTGACCCCACCCCAATCTATAAGCATAATAAATGGTTGTTTAAAGCCCATTAAGATCTGGGGCAACTTGTTATGCAGCATTAGGTAATCAGAGCAAATTTGGAGAGCACTTTTCACAATTTCAGGGCTGAACTATTTGTCAACTTCCATCACTGTCTACTTTCCACCTTGCTGTTGACCCTTGGCACATTTCACCTCTCGATTCCTCTTCCATTCGAGGCTTCATCTTGTCCCTTTTTTCAGTGTTGCTTTTTTGGCCACCATCTTTCTATCCTCCCTGATGACGGAGCTTCTGCTTCTGCTGGCTTTCCTGCTCTGCTCTCTCTTTCCACCACCCTAGCACAGGATCTTCCATCCTAGCACCAACTTTTCGTGGGGGGCCCTGGAGAGGGGCCTGGATACCAGGCACTGGATAGTTTAGAAGGCAATGTTCTCTTTAGTTATCTTAGCTCAGGCTGCTATAACAGAATACCATAGACTGGGTGGCTTAAACAACATTTCATTCTTGACAATTCTGGAGACGGGGCAGTCCAAGCTCACGGCATCAGCTAATTCAGTTCCTGGTAAGAGTTCTCTTTCTGGCTTGTAGTCAGCTGCCTTCTTGCTGTGTCTTAACATGACAGAGAGCAAGTGAGCTCTGGTCTCTCCCAGTTCTTATAAGAGTTCTATTTTGCAAGCTCCACATTTATGACTCTAGAACCTCCTAAACACCCCACCAACAAATGCCATCCTGTTAGGCCTTCAACACATGAATTGTGGGAGAACACACACATTCAGTCCACCATACTTATGAACCTGAACTTCTCAGGCAATACTCACCAAAACTTAACTTGTCCAGACACAACCCCACAACCTTCATGTTCTTTGGGATAGAGAAAGAAGACTGAAGGTGCAGATGACAATGTCCCTCTGTTTCCCAATGAAGACCATCATAAGTAAAACATTGGGAGCAAATGCAAACAGACCCCAGGGAGCAAAATATCAAAAAGACGTTAAGTGTCCTAACCAAATGTCCATTACTGAGAAGGTCTCTAGGGGAGTCCAGCAAGAGCCCGTCCCAGACCTTCCTTTTCCAGGAGTGATGCACCCAACACATGGAAAGCCAAGAAGAGTTTAGAGTAGAGGATGTTTCTGGTACTTGAATCCACTTTGAGAATGAGCTAGATGCTTTGGGAAAGTGATGAATGAGCCTGAGTCACCTAATTGGAGAGAATCCAGAGGTAGGAATCAGACAATGTCAAGCCCTTGTTCTTCCCTTGCTTACTTCCATGTGACCGCAGACAAGTCACTTTACCTCCTTGAACCTTCCTTTTCTTTCTGTAAATGAGAGGAACTCCAGCCTGTTTGTCTCTTCCAAGGGCTGTTCTGATCCAATGACATTATGCATAGGAAATTATTTTAATTGAACACGCAGCATGCGCCATGCTGTGTGCTGGGCATTCTACCCATGTCACTACCATGTTATGTCACTTACTCCTCATAATAGTCCTATAAACTAGTACCCATCATCCCTATTGCAGCTGAGGAAGCAGGACAGGGGGGCCCCACAACTCACCCAAGATCACCCAGATAGTAAGATGTTGAGCTAACTTTCCAGCTCCGATGTTCTTGGAGCTGAAGACAATGTTCTTTCTGTCAGAGCATGATTACTGCTATCATTGTTTTTGACTGTATGCCTGTTCTACAGTTTATCTTAGGAGCATATTCTTAATGCAGAGCACAGGGTGGTGCTTAGGCATCAAGAAAGAGTACGTGGTTGTCATCAACTTTCCTCACTTTTCCACACCATGAGCCACATTCCAAAGGAATTAATCAGATTTCTGCCGTGCTGTCTTTCAAGAAGTTCTCAATTCCTAATACCAATGTCCTAGGGGGAATACAGGGCCTTAACTGATGCCCCCAATGATGTTGATGAGAAGAAGACTTATTTCCAGGCCCTGCTGATGGCGTTAATGAGGTGAGACAGCATGCCCCAGGATATCCACCCTGGAATGGCTGATGGGAGGCTCAGTCCCTGTAACTGGTAGGGCAAAAAAGGGGAGCCTATGTTGCAGGCCTGGACAACCTTCCCAGACTAGATGGAGCAGAATTTCAGCACATTCCCCCAACCAAAATGCTCGATAAGTGCCTTTTCCACCCAAAGAACAAAAATCCCTAAACGGGCAGCCTAGCAGCACTGGCAAAATCAGCAGCTAGGCATGCATGCCACGCTCTGCTTTCCAACAAATTAGCCCGGAACGTGTGGGTTCTGACCACAGAGCATCAACATAAGGGGAAATGGAAATGCAGGTGCAAGACTTTCATCAAGAATAGCTCTCCTGGGGCGCCTGGGTGGCTCAGTGGGTTAAAGCCTCTGCCTTCGGCTCAGGTCATGATCTCGGGGTCCTGGGATCGAGCCCCACGTCGGGCTCTCTGCTCCGCGGAGAGCCTGCTTCCCCCTCTCTCTCTGCCTGCCTCTCTGCCTACTTGTGATCTCTGTCCATCAAATAAATAAATAAAACCTAAAAAAAAAAAAAAAAAGAATAGCTCTCCTGCTGGGTGAAGCTAGGGAGAGGGAGCTCAGGCTCCTTAGCAATCCAAACCAAGGCAGCACAATGTCACTCAAAGACCCTGGCCCATCTCTGGAAGCAGGTTGGAGGGAGGGGCATGAGGGATTCCATGCCTGTCATCTGGAATGAAACTCGGAAAGTACAAAGCAGATCCTTGATTAGTGTTGGGAATCTGTCTTCCAGAGGAACTAGTTGATTTGAAGAATCCTTACTGGGATTGTCTCTTGAACACAGCATAGTGGAGGACAAAAGCAAGACTTGGGAGAGCTTCCCAGCTGTTACTTAAGAGCCTGCCACTGGGGCAAGTTCCTGGCTGTGTGTGTGTGTATTTGTGTGTGTACATGTGCACATGTAAGTAGGAAGGAAGCATTGCCAAATACAAGATGTTCATGGAAATTAGCATACCATATATCACACAGCAAACAACTAAACAAATACAACAAAAAACTAGTTGTTGTTTTTTTAAGATTTTATTTATTTTTTTGACAGACCAAGACCACAGGTAGGCAGAGAGGCAGGCAGAGAGAGAGGAAGGGAAGCAGGCTCCCTGTTGAACAGAGAGCCCGATGTGGGGCTTGATCCCAGGACCCTGGGATCATGACCTGAGCTGAAGGCAGATGCTTTAACCCACTGAGCCACCCAGGCGCCCCTAGTTGGCCTTTTTGAAGCTCAGTGGCAATCTTTTTTTTTTTTTTTTTTTTTTAATTTATTTGACAGACAGAGATCACAAGTAGGTGGAGAGGCAGGCAGAGAGAGAGAGGAAGGGAAGCAGACTCCCTGTTGAGCAGAGAGCCCGATGTGGGGCTTGATCCCAGGACTCCGGGATCATGACCAGAGCCGAAGGCCGAGGCTTTAACCCACTGAGCCACCCAGGCGCCCCTGAAGCTCAGTGGCAATCTTATTAAAATCGTCCCTTCCCCTCCCCTGAGACTTGGTTTCCATATCTTGACTTCACCACTTACTTCTTCCTATGACCTACTCATGTTACTTACTTTCTCCACACTTTGATTTCATCACCTGTAAAATGAGATTGTCTTGTGTTCATCAGGGCAAAGGGAGGGAATCAAACGACAAGATGTGTGTGAAAATCACTCGTAAACTATAAATACACTTTAGGATTTGTTTTTGATGGGGAACGGGTGAACATAAACAGTGGAGAAAAGCAAATTTCAAAGCCCTGTGTGTGTTTCCTCTTCATGGGAATGAGGTCTGGAGGGACTCTAATCCCCTGAGATTGTGGTTTAGGGCTCTGGAAAGATTGGTTCTACAGCCTCTGAAATGAATCGGAAATTGAAAAGAGAAAGCTAAAGCGATTGTGTGTGTTTATTTGAGTGGGGCAAGAGAGCAGACATTGGGGACCTGGAAGATCTCTGTGTTTTCCCAGGTGGAGGTGAGTGGGGGATGTCCAGAGGGTAGTCATACCACTGCGAGTGTGGAGGCCCCAGAAAATAGCCTGAGCCCTAGGAGAAATGGAACCAGAAAGAACGCTCATGGGAAGAAATCTGCCTGCCTCCTTGGGCTGGCCTTCTCCATCTCCCTTGAAGCTGGAACCCAACCAGATGGGATGGTATAGGGCCTGAACCAGCTCCCATACTTTCTGCCTGGAGCATCCATTTTTCAGACAACTGTAGCAGAGCTGACTTTGTGGTAGGATCAGAGTTCTGGGGTGACCATAACAAGTCATACACGTGTTGAGAGTGGTGGGCAGCTGGTGTTAAGGCAGAAGGGCTCTGTTTCCAGTTGCAGGAGAGCTCCCCCTCTTCTCTTTCTGCACACTTTTTTGGAACCTCACATCTTATTCAGGTAGGGGCCTGAGGGTTGTCTCCATCAGTGGTGCTCTTGGGACGCTGGTGCCCATGGGCAGGGGTAGGATGGGAGTGGGGGTCAGGAGCAGTGTGGGGAGTGGTTCTGAACCTTCAGTGGCAGAGCTAAGGAGCAGTGCTCCTTGCTAAGGAGCAAATCTGGTCCTGGCCAAAAAAGGGCACTTGGGGAAAAGGACAATATGCCCCCAGGGGCTAGACCACAGATTTGTAATGCAGTCTAGAGGGCATGTGGTACACTTGGCCAGAAATGCAGAGGAATAATATTTCAGACACTAGGATAAAAGGAATGTGGGTGTTGACAGGGCCCTCCCTCAGCATAGTGGCAGACACAGAAGGCATGAGTGTGCGATTATATAGACTCATGAGTGGGGTCACAGACCAGGAGTCCAGGGAACAGGGGTCTAGTCCTAACATCGTCATTTGGACCCTATGGAACTCTGAGTCAATCTTTTACTGGTAGAGGAGGAGTCTTCCAATGCTTAAACACCTTCTGTATGCTGAGTAGGGCGCTTTTATACAAAAATCCCTCTGTTTGAGTCGTACTTTGAAACTCTTTGAATCATACTTTGAACCACAACCCTGAGAGGTATGAGGAATTATCTCTATTTGAGAAATGAAGAAACTGAGGCCCTGGCAGGTTGGGACTCTCATAGATTCTGCCCTCAGTTATGTCTCTACTGGGCCTAAGAATTTATATTCTAAGAAATCCGTATTTTAAAAATACTCCTTAGGCAGTTCTGAGCCCAAACTATAATTAGTTATTTATTCATTCAGTCATCTATTCAACAGGTGTTACTGAGCACCTATCATGTTCTAGACGCTATCGAGATTGTAGATACGAAACAGTGAACGAAATAGTCCCTGCGGAGTTTATGTTCTACTGAAGAAAGACACACAATGAAGAAAGAAAGAAATACATACATAGTATGTCAGATGATGATAAATGCCATATTGAAAAGTAAGACAGGTTAAGGGGGGCAGAGTGCTATGGTGGGGATGTTTGCTCTTTTCACAAGGGTGGTCAGATAGGGTCCCCCGATCAGGGAACATTTGAATAAGGACCTGAGAGAAACAAGGGAGTGAGCCATGTGGCTTTCTTTCTTTCTTTTATTAAAAGATTTTATTTATTTATTTGACAGAGAGAGAGATCACAATTAGGCAGAGAGACAGGCAGGGGGGCGGGGGAAGCAGACTCCCCGCTGAGCAGCCCAATGTGGGGCTCAATCCCAGGGCCCTGAGATCATAACCTGAGTTGAAGGCAGTGGCTTAACCCACTGAGCCACACAGGGGCCCCACCATGTGACTTTCTGATGGAAGAATTTTCCAGCAGAGGAAGCAGCACATAAAAAGGTCCTGAGACAGGATTGTGCCTGTATGTTCAAGAGAAGCAAGCTGTCCTGTGTTCCTGCAGTAGAGAGAGGAAGAAGGAGAGTAGTATAAGATGAGCTCAGGGAGGTAATAGGTAGACCATGTGGGGCTTTCAGGACTTTGTAAATAGTTCAACTTTCAGCATAAATGAGATGGGGAACCATTAAAAGATTGTAACAGCTAAGTGCCACAGTATGTCTTGTATTTTTGGTTGCTACATAGAGTGGACTAAAGAGGGTGCAAGGAAAGAAACAGAGATAAAAGTTAGAAGGCCCTGAAATAAGCCCCAGGGAGACAATGGTGGCAGGAATCCTGCTGGAAGCAGTGGGGGTAGTGAGAAGCAGACAAGTTCTGGAAACATTTGTCAGGGCAGAGCTAACAGACTTGAATGTGAATTATGAAAAAGGAGAGCAATGAGAGATGGGTCCAAAGTTTTGGTTTGAGTAATTGAAAGCATTAAAGTAGCAATTTACTAAGATGGAGAAGAATGAAGGATAAGTAGTTTTGGGGTTGTGCATAGAACTTAGTTGTGGCGATACTGAGTTTAGCAGGTCTATTAGATATCCAAATGGAGATATTGAATAGGCAGTTAGATTTATGAGTCTAGAGATCTGGTGATGTCTGGAATGATTATATAAATTTGGGGGGTGGTGTATAAAGCCATGAGACTGGGTGGGATACTCTACGGATTAAGAAAAGATGTATGTGTCTTAGGACATTCCAGGGCTTGGAGTTTGGAGAGATGATGAAAATCAACACATATGACTGAGAAAAAGTAATCAGTGAGGAAAAGGAGAGTCAAGAAAGAACAGTCTTTCAAAAGCCAAACAAAGAAGATGTTTCAAAAGCATTTGATGTAAGCAATCAACTATGTCAAATGCTTTTGATAGTCAATGTTGAGACCTAAATCTTGGCTGTAGTGTTTAAAAATATAGAGATTGGAGAGCTGTTTTCATGAAATGGTGGTAGTTGAGTTCACAAAATCTGATTCTATGCAGTTCCAGGGCATGTAGAAAAAAAATTTTTTTTTTAACTGAAAACATTAATGGAGGTTCTGCATCTGATAATGGAGAAGTAGCTTTTATTGGACCAGCTTTTCCACAGATAACATCTATTGACTCTGGACAATATATTAAAAAAAAAATAAAGGCACTAGGGAGCAATTGAAAATAGGTAGAACTTGCAGAGGGTTTGAATTTGGGAGAAATGAATGAAATTAACTGGATTTCATATATATATATATATATATATATATTTTTTTTTTTTTTTCCCTTAATGGGAGGACCCAGTTTGCTGTGCTACATGAGATAACTTAAACTCCTATAGAAAATCCTTAGTCTTACTGGTTTGAAAAATTGGAATATAGCATTCAGGATGAGCACAGCAGCTAGAAAATGGAAGGAGGGAGAGATCAGGAAGGAGAGAGCCATAGAGGGGGAGCCCTAAATTTGGTGTATATGTTTTCTCCAATTCTTTGGCTGAGCGACCCCTGAACATATGCAGAGCAGACTTCAAGCAACTCTGCTAAGTGAAAAAATAACTGAATCAAGATTTCAGCTGCTACTCATCACAGGAGAGACAAAGTTTGAAGTTTGAGTTCATCCAAGTTAACTGCTTTCTGAAAGAATAAAGTAGTATTATTTAAATGATCATAAAAAAATTCAGAATCTCCACAATATATCAACCACAATGTCTAGGATACAGTTCAAAATTACTAGATATTTGAAGGCATAGAAAAATGTGAACCTGGAGAAAAGGCGATAAATGGAAACTGAGCTTGAAATGACCCAGATGTTGAAATTAGCAGATATTAGCAGATATTAGCGGCTATCATAACTTTGCTCAAAGACATAAAGGAAAATACACTCTAATGCATAAAAAAGAGAAAAGAAATGCACATCTCAGTAAAGATACAAAGGAGAACCAAATGGAAATTCTAGAACTGAGAAAATACAACATAAATAATGAGTCTTTTACTGAATGATTTTAATAACAGCTTAGAAGTTATAGAAGAACCGTGAAATTAAAAGAGATTAATAGATATTATATAATCTAAAGAAAGGAGAGGAAAAAATTAAGAAAAAAAAACAGTTTCAGTGATCTGTGGGACAATGTCAAAGGTTCTAACATGGGTATAATTGGAGTCTCAGGAAGAAATAATAGAAAATAGGACAGGAAAAAAATTTGAATAAATAATAATCAGATTTTCCTAAATTTGGTAAAGCTACACATTTGCAGATTCAATAAATGCAGCTAGTTCCAAGCAAAATAAGCATAAGGGAAATCACACCTAAATACATCATAATCAAATTCTAAACAAAACATTTTCTGTCTAGTAGGTGCCAGTCACAACTGTAAACATGATGAATAAAAAATGAGGCAAATTGATAATGTCTCTGCCCTCACAGACCTACTTTTCAGTAGGGGGTTCAGAAACTAAATTAATAAATGAATATAAAATACAATTCAGCATAATACAAGCAGTATAAAGAAAATGAAATATAGTATAATAAAAAATAAAGAAAAACACAGCTAGACGAGGGACGAGTTTATGAGGAATGCTTCTTTGAACCACATTTTCCCCCATCAAATTGTGTAAGTCAGTCCAACACTGTCCATTTCAAGCTGCCTTTCCAGGAGCATGGGGGAATAGTTTATATTTATTGAGAACTTAGTGACTTAGTGAACTCATTTAATATTCACAATAACTCTTGGAAGCAGGTATGATTACTGCCCTCACTTTAGAAGAATTTGAAAAAAGAGGAGAAATTAAGTTATTGCTAAAGTTTACCAGCTCTAGAGTCCATGGTCTGGACCTTTACAGTACATTGCTTCTATGAAGAGAATTCTTTCACTGGCTTGTCTGAATAATTCATCATCATTTAATCTTAGGCAGCAATTACTGGGCACTGACCATGGCCCTGGCATTCACCTACATGTTTTACGTAAATTATTTTCAATCCTCACAATCACCTCAGAGAAGAGGTTTGAGGATCTCTGTTTTGTTGATGAAGAAATTAAGGATTAGAGAGACCAAGTAATTTATTCAGTGTCCTACAACCTTTAAAAAGAGAAACTGGTATTCAAATCCGGATCTGTTATGTTCCAAAGGGTAGAAAGTTCTCCCCTATTTGGATCAATCTAGCCAGAGAATACTTTTGCAGATTAAAGGCTTCAAAAAAAATGGTTGTAATGATCCCTTGTGAATTTCTCTTATGTACTAAGTTTCACTAACTTCTCATTGCCAACCTCTTGTGTCCAATTTCACGGTGGCTTTGACCTGACCACATTCACCTCACACAGTCCCTTCTCTCTACCTCACCCTCCAGGGAAACAGGAACACTTGGGATTTCTCCAATCTATCTGATTCTCATCTTCCATTTTTGTCCACATACTATTTTCTTCCAGGTCTCTAGTCCTTCTACATACAATCTGCAATCCGACAGCATCACACTATTCTTCTAGGTTGAGTTAAAAAAAAAAAATCCTTTCCCCATGAAGACTGTTTACGTTCTTTCAACCTCTGACCCTCACCACCCAGGACCTGTTTCCAATCTTGGAATGTATATGACTCAGCCAATCTCCATGCTATCACTCTGGGCAAGTCATTGGCTCTCTCTGGGCCTCATTGCAAGAGTGCAAAAGGACCCATGTTATTTTCTCCCACTATAAGATGAGGGCACATTGGGGTTCCATAGGATGCCTGAGCAATACTAGTTCACCAGCCACGTGGGCAGATCCCTGTATAGCAGGATTCCCATTACCCCTACTCCACAAGGGATGCTGATGCTCCCCACCCCTGCCGTGGGCACAAGGTAGGGCTGGATAGCACTCTTGCCTACCCATCATAGCAAAGAGCCTTTGGAGCCTGTAGATCTCGGATGCAAATCCACTTATAGCCATGTGATCTTTGGGCAAGTCTTATCCCCGTGCCTCAGTTTCCTCCTCCATTTTGAATATTTCAATCATAATGTCTTCATTAGAGAGTGTTGCAGTCATATCATGAGCATGACACATAAAGTTGAACTGTGCATGTTTCTTTCCTTTGTCCTCCCTGTTGGTCAAGTGTCGTGGTCACTACCTCTGGCTGGAAGGCATAGGTGGTAACATTAAAGCAAACCCCCTTCCTACATTACTTAGTGAATTCCTGGACAGTGAGCATCTGGCCTCTGAACCGCAGAGGCTGCCTCAGCTGGGTTTTGAGGCTGACAGCTGCCCAGTCCTGCCACGAATGACGGGTCTGTCTACTCATCCAGGTAAGTGACTGAGGCTCGCCTCTACCTTACCCTCCTCCCTCCTGGCTCCATTCTGGGTGGTTCACGCTCTTTTCCTCATCCTGTCTGGTTCCTCAAGCATGTGGATTGAGCCCCCTCAAGAGGCTGGGCTGGTGAATTGGCAAAATGCAGTGCAAATTGAATTATGGAGAAAGCGGTTGGTAGGGGATGGTTTTAAATTACCAATGACCGGAAAGGAACTGGCAGGAAGACAACTTGTCTCGGAAAAATGCCGGGTCCTGGGAATTCTTCTTATCAGGGGCTGTTTTAACTTCTCTGGGTCTGTTGTAACAACTTCATCTCTTGAGTCTTAATTTTGTCCACCTGAGGAATGACACTGAGCTTCTTCTTTAGATGAAGGTGGGAAGAACAGAGGAGGAAGGAAGTTGGAGGGGCAATCTGGCATAGCAGCATGGACGTGGGATTTGGAGGCACAAGTCCTTGCCCATGACTTTGGACAGTTACCTAACATCTCTGGGTCTCATTTTCCTACTATTTCCAGGGTTGATGTGATAATTAACTGATAACCAATAACTGGGAAAGGGTACTTTGTAACCATAAAAAATCTTCACAAAAACTACTGGTATTTAATGGTTATTAGGAGCGTTAGATGATATAGCGTATGCAAAACACGGAGTCAGTGACTGGACCCAGAGCAGAGGACCTGTGACCCGGTTATCCTCATTAGTGGTTGTGGTTGTTTGAGGAGGCAGCAGGGTGGAGCTTCTGACCAGCCACACTACGGAGGGACAGAACTGCCTCCGAGTCCTGGCTCTGGCACTCACTTCCTGTGTCAGAGACCAATCAAGTTATGTACCCTTCTCGAGTCTCAATTTTCTCATCTGTAAAATGGGGATGATGGTAATTGATAACACCTCAGCGGTTGTGATGGTTAGGGTAAGTCCAGCAAGCAGAATACTGTTCCTGGGGCACACACAACAAATATTTCTCTTCCTTTGTCAGCATTCAGGAAGCTGTTTGGTTCTAGTGCTGTATCCACAACTGATCTCCCAAATGTCCAGATTCCACAGGACTCTAGTACCTGGAACCTGATCAGGAAGTGAGAATTCCCTTGGATGTTCAAACACAGTCTGGAGGCTCCTGTTCTATATTCCAAACCTTGCACCCTTCCACCTTTGCCTCCCTCTTGCACCCTGTGCTGTTCCTTTAAGTCATCCTATGAAATGTAGACAATCAGACTTGCTTGATTTTCTTCCCAGGAATACTGTGAGGACCAAGGTGATCTACATCAAGCAGCTTTTAGATGATCAGCTGTGGCACACAGATCAGTTACGGCTGCCGTGACCTTTGCTGTGGCTAATAGAGGGCATTGGCAGTGAGAAAGTGACTAGGGAAAGGGACCATGTAGCTCACAAGCTGAAGATGAGACTTAAGGACAACAGACCAAGTTCAACTGACTCCACGTACATCTCTCCCATAGTCCTCAATACTTGGCTTTGGTCTTTGGCCCATAGGAGGGTTTGACTGTCTTTCACAGAGTAGGTCCATAGTTGGACTTTGTTAAGAATTGGTCATGCTGATTGTCATCACACACATGATGATGGAGATAAGGCTGTAAACATTACTAGGTCCATTGCAGTGCCTACTTTGTAAATTCCATCTCCGAGGTACAAGATACCTTCATCTCACACAGGAGAAAAATAACAGGCTCAGGGAGGTTAAGTGGCAAGCCCACAATCACACAGCTGGCCATTACAGAGACCTATCTGTGTCCAGATGCTCTCTATCCAGAACTCATGTTCTTGCCTCTAGGGTCTGTGCCAAGCTCTCAGCTTTAAATTCCTAGAGTGGCAGGTGTCCTACCCTAGAAGGTAGTCGCTGGTTTTTCAAAGGCTGGTCCTTCTGCAGCCTTGGCAGCATAATCACAGACTTTGAGGCTGTCCCCTTGATCCCTCATCCAGAGGACAAACACTTGCTGCCCTCCCACCCCCAGTCCTTTCACTGCTGGAGGCCTGACAACGGGTCTGCATTGAAGAAGGATAAAGGGGTTCTTCATGAAGTCTTCATAATTGTTACTGTCCTGCGTCGTGCCAGCCCTGGGCATCTCTGTGGCCTCTGCAGGGTCCTGCCCTCCCTTGCAAATAGACGCCTTGCCACCAGGCTGGTTAACATGCCCCAAACCTTGCCTTTTGTGCATATGCTTTTGCTGTCGAACAATTGCACACTGCACACTCACACTGCACACTCACCCCGAATTGCTTCAGGGGGAAAACCAGTGAAGACAGGTCAGTGGAGGCAGGTTCGTGTTTTAAAGAAGAGCTGGGACCACTGCTCACAGTTCTAGATGGCAGGGTTTGGGGACTTGGAGAGGAAGACCTATGGCTTTTCCCAGCAGGGGGCTTATACCAACACTTAGTGGGTGACTGTCCTCTCTCTGTCCAGTAAGAACAAAGTGAAGAATTGTTACCCCATCTCTAGCAGGCACCAGGGTTGTTCAGAGAGGATTTCTTAGTTCTGAAACCAAAGCTTGCCTTTTTTTTTTTTTTTTTAATGAAACTGAGGGAAGCTGACTCGTTTGGGGCAGGCTGGGTCACACTCTCCCTGGGCTACGGCATGGTGGGTGGGACCCTGCGTGTGTCAGCTGCTGCTGCCTCTGAATCACAGCTGGGCCCCCAGCCCTTTTTCAGGGAAGACCATGTTCAGGCTTCCTGCGATACAGGGGCTCTTTGAGGGAATGGTGAGCTCTCAATGAGGGATGCAGGGGACAGCCTCCCAGCCTGTGAGTTGTCCAAGGCTGCAAAAGGACCACCCGTGGCTGCTTTCCCCCTCTGCAGGCCCAGCACAGCCATTAATCTCTTCCATCAGACTCTCTGCTCTTGAGTCCTCTTGTCCAGGCAGATGGGCAAGTTCTGGTTCTAGGGTCAGTCGGTTTCAACTCAACTCTGCCACTACTGGTACATGCCCCAGAGTGAGGCACGGAAACTCTCGGTCCCTCCTTTGCTCCTCAGTGGTAAGGTGAGGTTAGTGATGATTACATGACCTGGGAAGTTCATTCTGAGGAAAAAGTGAGATAATTCATAGAAGAGCTGAACATAGTGCCTGGCACATAGTAGGTGCTCAAAATCTGGTAGTTATTTCTATGACCATGAAGGATTTGAAAATACAAGTTATGGTAAATCAGGCCTGGGCTCAAATCCTGACTTCTCTATAGACTAGCTGAATGGCCTTTAGCAAGTTCTGTAAATTCTGAGTCTTGATTCCTTCGTACTGGTCTCTGGAATCAGTGTAAGGATGAACTGAGGTGTTGTATATAAACTATTTGGTACTGTTTCTGACTCAGTCGGTTAAGCGTCTGCCTTTGGCTCAGGACATGATCCTGGAGTCCCTGGATCAAGCCAATCCCAGCATCTTTAGGAATCCATCTCAACCTGGGACAGGTGTCTGGGCCACACCAGTTCATGCCCAAAACAAGATGTAAAGAGATCTGAATTGAAAATGGGAACCTCCTTTCCAGGTGAATCGAGAATCCACAATGTGGAAATTTTATAGCAAGTTTGAACTTCCCCAGAGACACTGGGGTGTGGCCTGGGTTGGAAGCCTCTCTGGAATGCTGAGGAAAGATGTTTCCAGACCCCTAAATGGGCTTCCTTGTGACAGGAGGCTACATCAGAAGCAAGATTTCAGGGACTACCAATTAAAGTGATGGGGCCATGGAAACTCAGCCCTGTACCAGAATATCATACAAAGAAAATAGGAGGGCTCCCACTATGTGTTTGCTCTGTAGACCTACTGTGTGCCAAGCACTGGGCTGGATGCTCTCCAAACATTCATTCAGTCCCCAGAACACAAGTTTGATGGTCTTTGTCTTAACCAAGGAGGATACTGAGGTTCAGAGGGGTAAGTGACTTGTGCAGGTCTACCCAATTAGTAAGCTCTTGAGGCAGGGACTCTGCCATTTTCATCCCCTAGATTTAAACACAGTATACAAGAGGAGCTCAGTAAGTGTTGAAGCAGATGAGGACAAATGATTTTTTAGCTTTATTTTTTACTTGCTCTATACCCCCAGATTTATTGCTGTTTCCCAGATTTGCAATGTCTTTCTGGTCCATATTTTTGTGCCTGTAGACCCTCTGCCTAGAATATCTTTCCCTTTTCTCCACCAAGCAAACCCCCATGCCTCCTTCAACCTAGCTCGAATGTCACATTTTCTATTTTTAAAGTCCCTTCTGTAGAGAGTTCATATCTCCCTAGCAGGGCCTCATAGCAATTTGTCTAAGCCTCTAGGAGAGCATTTGTCACATAGATTACAATTACTTGATTGTGTGTCTTTTTCTTTCATTAGACAGTTTGTAGTTTTGGCCATGTTGAAACTGTGTTTGTGTTGAGGATGTCTATATAAGAATGTATGTTCAGTGCCTACTTCCTAAGAATAGAGTATGCTTTCCAGGTTGCTGATAACCCAGAAATGGACACACAGGAAATTGTCATTGAATGACTGGCCATGGCAGGCTTCATGGCAAAAACTCATCCCAGTGTCAATGGTACATTGGCCTTTTGACTCATACTCTGCCCTTTTGTGAGTTTGACACAGCAGATCAATTTTTCCATGTCTCAACGTCTAGACATTGGGAGACAGTCAGTTTTAGCCAGCACCAGGGCCGCATTCTTGGCCTAACAAAGCCCGTGTTTCCGCCCATGACTCAGAAAAATACAATGAGCTTTTGCTCATCAAATTTGCAGATGACAAGACAGTAGCAGGGATGGTGATTATGTCAGATGACAGAGTCGGGATCCAAAAGGATCACAATAAGCTGGAACAAAGGGTCAGCTCATTTAGCAGAGATTAATATTGGGACCAGGAACCAATGGCACAGGGGATGGGGGAGGGTGGCA
Organism: Mellivora capensis; assembly: GCA_004024625.1. Taxonomy (NCBI): domain Eukaryota; kingdom Metazoa; phylum Chordata; class Mammalia; order Carnivora; family Mustelidae; genus Mellivora; species Mellivora capensis. The sequence continues at coordinate 12,305 of PISX010007510.1, read as the reverse complement.
TGACTTAGCAGAAGCATGTGGGGGCAAAGTCTTATTTACTAAGGAGTGAGTTAGACACAGACAGAGGGTGGTGTGGCCATTAGGAGTGGAAGCCAAATGTGCATTATTAAAAGTAGAAGCTTCAGAAGGAAGGAGGTGATGGTGCCGCTGGGAGTTTTTGATCTGATGGCATCTGGAGTGTGATGCTCACTTCTGGTCCCCACACTTTAAGTGAGGCAATGACAGAGTGGTCTATGTCCTGAGAAAAGTGACCTGATACTCTGGGCATTGAAGTCCAAGGAACCAGGAGAATGCTACCCCATAGAATCAGAGCTGAAGAAGGAACATTTGCAAAGGAACATTTGCAAAGGAACCCTTTGCAAATATCCAAATTTGTCACATTGAAAAGTCGTTTTGTAAGGCTCATGGACAGAATTAATGTTAATTGGTAAAAGTGTCAGCCAGACATATTTCTGCTCTACGAAAAAAAGAATGTTCTCATAAGTCAGTGCTGCTCACCAGGGGAACGAGCTGCCCTGTGATGCTGGGGCTCTCCTTTCCTCCCAGTGTTTGTCAGGAATGTTAAGGAAAGGATTACAATGTTGGAACGATGTGTCAACTTCCAGGTGTCATCCACACTTGAGAGGCTAAAATTTCAAATTACATTTGTTTTCATGTTACTTTAATAATTTGAGTTTCCTCAAGCTATCTCATTCTGGGGAGGCAGGGGAGGGCAATGGACAAGTGGCCATTAATAGAGAGGTATGCCATGCTGCTCCTGCCACAGGCAGATCATTGACCTTGAAAGAAGGTCATGTCCCTCAGTTCTCTCTGTGCTCAGGGTAAACTTCTTTCTGAAGACTCCTAGTTTTCACATACACATAGACTCAGTCCTGAGGCATACCCAACTACATCTGAAGCTCTAGACTCTTGAACCGCAGCCTCCTCGCTGGGACCTACACTCCTTTGGTAACTGGGTTGTTAGCATTGTTAAATCTGGAAATTTTACTTATACTCCCAATGCCATGGCAAACCCCTGGAGGACAGGGCCACAGCTCTGTTACATTAAGCTCTTCCTTCATAGCATAATGGTTAGGAGGGCAGGCTCAGAAGTCAGATAGACTTGATTTAATCCCAAATCCCACTCTCAGCCTCTATTAGTTGAAGGTTAGACAAGGTATGAACCTCTCGGGGCTCAGTTTCCTTGTCTATAAAATGGAGGTGGTAACATTAGCTTCTTCATAGGTTGTGTAAGGATTAAATAAGATATGCAAGGTACAGAACTTAGCAAAATGGTAATCCATGGGAAACACTCAACATATATTTGCTTACTGTTACTGTACTATGAATACAAAATGGAGGAGCCTGTCTTCTGCTGGGTTTTTCTTGGCCTCTGCCTCCATCCCTCCCCAATCCCTGTGCCCTTGCCTTTGGTTGACACTGGGTGGCTGCTCTTTTCAGCATCCCTGCTTCGACCTAGGTGAGCCCCGCCATTCTAAGTGGTAGCTCTTGTCCCTACATCCCATCAATCCACGCGGCACGTCCCTCTCATTTTCCTCCCACACAAAATCGTTCCAATCGTAACTTCCAGATTTCTCTTATTTCAGAGGGAAAGCTGTTCTCTCATATGCCTTGCATTTTAACGACTTTCATTGCTATTGCTCATTTTGATCTGTTTAATAACATGTTTTAAACTAATCCCTTGTAATAAAAGGATTTCATTACTAATGGAGACAGCTGCGTAATGCGGCAAGTTCATTAGTTTCACTTTTCTGAAGAGGCCTTCTGGAGTCAAAAGTTTTGCAACTCTGCAAAGTTTTGGTGAGGAGCTTTGCCGGGGAAGCTGGGAAGGGGATTTCTATTGCAGAGAAAGATCTACAGGATGCAAAAAAAAAGTCAAGTTTGTGTCAGCAAAGACTGGCCGGGAAGGACAGAAAAATCCCCATCTCATGGCTGGTTGGTGACTGTAAAGAGGAATGATGAGGTCTTCATAAAGATAAGACATTGTGTGGTGAGCAAGGGGCTTATACAGTGTCAACAGACCAAGCCTCATGGACCTCACCTTCCACTAACAGGCTGACAGAGATGATCACACCACCTTCTCTCCCTTGGTGGGTGTCTGTTCCTCTATTTATCGCACTATGTTTAATTATTTAACAGACCCAAGGCACTTTGTCTTATTCATCTTTGTATTCTTGTTGTCTAGCTGGACCTGGCACAAGGACAGTGTTTGTTCAACTGAAATGACTCCGTTTTCTCCAAGGTACTTTCTCCCATATGCACACATCTTCAACAGCCATCTCTAAGCTAATCACAAAAACTTCTATCTCTGCCCCGACCTCTAGAGATCTACTTGTATCTCCAAGTACCCACTTTTCTTTTCCATGTGACTGCCTTACATTCACTTCCTACATCATATGTCTAAGGCTAGATTCACCATCTTCCCCTATACCTCCCCCACCACCTTTCTCTTACTACTTACCACTTGGACTTTGCATGTATTACTTATTCTGGTAAATGTCACCACTAACACCACTGCATATTCAGTTGATAATCCAGAATGTCTTGACATCTCTCCATCTTAGCGATGATCTAATCAATCACCAAGTTTTGCTTATTTTACCTATTCAGTAGAATTTAGATTCATCCACCTCTTCCCATCAACTCTGCCACCACCTTCATCCAAGATACAGCCAACTTCACCTGGAGTGTAACCATACCCATCACCAGACCATGCTCCAGTCAGGAGCAAGAGTGCTCTCTGATTATGTTACCCCTGTTCTCTGCCCTTTAAAAAGTACTATCAGCATCCTTAACATGGTCTATGGGTCCCTCACAAGAGCAGGTCTCATTTAATACGTGTGTGTGTGTGTGTGTGTGTGTGTGTGTGTGTGTGTGGCTTTCCAATTTCCTGCCGTAACCCTTATTTTAATTCCTCCAACATATTGGGCTACTTACATTTGGGCCTTCACCTTTGCATTTCCATGAAGACCTCCGAGTGGCTAGTATGTAACAGGCACTCTGTTAAGCAGTCAAGCCCTACCTGGAGAGTATCATATCAATACCAATCTCCTTTCATGAAACTTGATCGTTTTTATTATTGTCCAACTTCTTCCTTATTGTTTTGGCAATAAACAGACTCTTTCCTCCTAGCAAGACTATGTTGTGGTAATGGATAACCCCTCAAATTTCAGTTACTTAACATGGCAAATGTTTATTTCTTATGCATTCAAAATCCAGGCTAGGGTGGTTGTTCTTCCTGTGGTCACTCAGCAATCTAGGCTGCTTCCATCTTACGGTAACTCCATCTCAATTCAGGGTCTCCGTGGGCACCCAGAGCAGAGGAATAGAGATCAAGAAGAATCCAACCCCACACTTAACTGCCCTCAAACAAATGGGACAACAGATCTCTTCTGTTTATAAATCACTGGCCAGAACTAGTCACCTGAGTCCCAACTTAACTGCAAAGGAGCCCGAGGAGTCTTCATGTAAACATCAGACAAGGATGACAATGGATACAGTGAGATATACTAATCTATATTACAGGGAGGTCACCCTAGTTCTGCTAGTGGATTCTAGGCTCAAATGGAAATCCCGTCATATGTGAAAAATTGCTGGGCAGGGTTTCAACAAATATGTCAGCAGAGCGAAGAAAACACAAAAAGACTATGAGGCTAGTTCTTATAAATGAAGCTGGGTAGGAAATTAATGATAGCTCTCCCAGGACTAAGACACCTAGCGCAACAGTTAAATCTGTCTGCAGAAAAAGATCAGGGAAGAGGTTTAGAAAGAACATATCACAATAGCCCCTGACAAAAAGATTCTCTTATGTCTTCATGTATGCAAATCAGCAGGCCTGACATACATTCATGAAAATCCTACAAGACTTGGCAAACTATTTATAAATAGGAATAATGTGATGAGTTTGGGGAAATGAGAGTTGAACACAATAACGTTTTTGAAGGATTGTGGGGAGGTGACAATGATGAGTTAACCACAATAAACGTCACCAAGGGAATATAGAGGACCATCTCTGTGTTGGGCTTCATGTGGGGGCTTGAGAATCATGGCACACCAAGACCCAAGACTGAGATTTATTCATGCCATTCCTTCTATCTAAATGATCCCCCCACTTCTCTTTCTTCCTCTTGTTAACTCTTCCCTTTCTTTAAAAACATAGCTCAGTTCTGTTTTAGTCACATAGTTTGTAATGACATATTGTTGTATACAAATCACCCCTAAAATTAGTGACTTAAAAACTCAAATATTTACTATCTCACAGTTTCTGTGGAATCCAGGAATCCAAGAACATCTCAGTTGGGTGCTGCTGCTTCAAGGTCTCTAGCAAAGTGGCAAGGTGTCTGCCAGGGCTGTGGTCTCATCTGAACACTCAGCTGGGGGGCACTCCTGTGGTTGACAGCAGAATTCATTTTCTCCTGACTGTTAAATTCCTCAGTCACTGTTGACTGAGTGAATCTCTCAGCTCTTTGCCACAAAGACATCTGTACAGGGCACATGGTAGCTGGCTTTCCTCAGTGAGTGAGACAGCATGTGAGAACATGCAAAGTGAAAAAGCCATAGTCTATTTATAACTCACAGACTCTTTGAGTCTCTATGATCTCAAAAGTGACATCCATCATTTTTGCCATATTTTATTCATTAGAAGTAAGGCACCAGGGGGTCAATCCACCACACTCAAGAGAAGAGGATTTTTACATAAGGGCATGAATACAGGGGGCAGAGATCATCGGGGACTGACTTAGAGGCTGCCTACCACATGTTCCTTCTTCTAAAAATGTAGCAGTGACTAGGTAGAGAAGGAAGAGACATTTCCAGCACATCTTCCCAACCTCTCCCTATAGTGACCCACATTCTGATCTGCAGCTTCGAATCTGAGAGCTGGAAAGGAATTTAGAATTCATCTTATCTACCATCCTTACTTTATAGATGAAGAAAGAGGCATAGAAAGGGTGTTTGACCTTCCCAAAAGGATGGAGTTATTTGCAGAGTGGGTCCTAGAACTCAGGTCACCTGCTTTTCTCAAATTGGTTTCCTCCATCTACTCTCTTCTACCTACTCTGCTTCTGATCTCCTATAGCTTTATCATTGCACAGAAATTATTCTCCCAAAGGTTATCTAGAAGGTTTGTGGCCAAGTATTCGATTCTTCTCACCCCAGTGGCCAGCTCTTAGTCTTCCCTGCGCCAAGCAAAACATTTATAGTATCATGGAGATTCAGTTTTTAGCCTTTTCCCTTTTCCCACCATCCAGGCCCCTTGATAAACTTGTCTGTTTTGGGGGATTGGAGGATCACATCCGCTTGCTTTGACCTTAAGTTGGCCAGTTCCCCCATCTCTAACTGCCTGATAGGTATTCTCATTGACAGGTGATAGACATTTAAATTCAACAGTGATAACAAGAACACCCCCAACTATCACCTAGTGAACTAATATATGTGCCAATTCCTATGCTAAGTGCTTTATTTCTTATTAATTCTCTCAAGAACACTGTACTGTAAGTAATACAGTTCACATCTTAGAGATGAGAAAACTAGGCTCAGAGAGGCGGAGTGACTAATCTGATATTCCATGACTAGAAGCAGATCTATGTCCTTTTGATTCCAAAATTTGAGATTTTAACCATTGCACTCATGAGCCTTTCCTTAAAACTGTTCCCTCTGGACTTTCCTATTTCTGTTCTGCTCTTCTCCAATTTATTCAGCAGCAGAATCTTGGAGTCTTAAATATGCCACATCATGGAACATCTCAATGCCTTTGTATGTACTGTTCTCTCTTCCTGAAAGACCCTTCCTATAATCATCAATATGATCAGTGCATCTCTTCTATGTCACCCCACTGCTGAGTTCATCACCTCTTCCTTCGTGTCCCATGGCTGGGGCACAGTGAACTTGAGGTTTTCCTCATTGGCTATGTCTTTGACACAGGAGCCAAGACACCCCAATCTAAAGTTGTGTCTGAAGATATCTCTATGACAGCAACTATCACCTGAGCTATAACAACTTATTTGCCCGTGGATATCCCCTTCTGCACAGCACACTTTATAGGAGCAGGGACTGTGAATGCTTGTCTTTGTAGCTCCTGTTCTGGCAGCAGACACTTAATGGTTAATGAATCATCTTCAGTGCATCTCATTCCTTTAATCCCCACAGCTAATCAGTAGACAAGCCCTGCAGAATTCTCTTTGTTAGATTTTTCATATTTCTTCTTCATTTTCCATTTTCCCAGCCATCATCCCAAGTTTGTGTCTCCTAATCTCTCATGTGGCCCATTGTGATCACCCTGAACTCACCTCTTGCTTCACTCCTTGCTCCCCTGTCCAGTTCATCCTGATGATTTCTACTCTATTAACACTGCTTTGTACACATTGCTTGTGTACTCAGTCACTCCCTGATGCCTTCATAATAAAGCCCAAGCTCCTTCACCTAGCTTTCAATAACCTTCCCAATATGCCTCAGTGCATGTCCAATCTCACTGCAGCATTATATAAATTCCCTGTGTAGGCCAAAGCGTGCTATTCACCATGTCTTTAATGCTCCATTGAGTCCCACTTCCACACCATTGCTCATGTTGTTCCTCCTGCTTGGAAAGCCCTCCCTTCTTTCCTCCGCATATCTGAACCCTACCATGTCTGCTCATCTCAGCTTAATTCTCACCTCCTCCATGAGCCTTCTCTGACCATTGACCCATAGCAACTTTTCTCATTTGGTGTAGAGGGAAAAGCTTGAACTTTACTGGCTGAGAGATGTGGCTCAGAATTTCAACTACTGACTAGTTGTGTGTTCTTGGGCCAGTTAAGCTCAGAAAATGAGAGATAATAATACCTATGTCCTAGAATTGCAGAGAGAATAAAATGAGGGAATGTATGTGCTGACAAGGGGTTTAGGTTGGTGACCTAAGCTGTGCCACTCCAGGATCCAGAAGGAACCAGGCCCACCTGGAATGTCCGTGGAGATGTTTCACCTTGTCACTCTTTGTACCAGGAGAAGGAATCCACCCATGGTATCTAAGACTCCAAGTGAGCAGGCCTGACTAAGACAACATCTTGGTGACAGAGACCAAGCACAGCAGTGAAGGGTCTTGGGGCCTTGATCTTACATTCAAATTCCAACTTTCTCATTTCTTAGCTGTGTCATCTTGGCCAAGTTCATTTACCTCTCTGTGCTTTCCTTTTCTCATTTCCAAAAGGGGCCTTAAATACAGGACCTATTTCATAAAGTTAATGTGATGATAAGTGAAATACCTGTTAAGAATTTAGCAAGCCTCTGGCAGACCATAAACCTTTAATAAATGCTAACTATTATGTTTTATATTATTATTCTTGAGTCTGGTCTCTGTGGACTTGTCTTCATCTCAGAGTGAAGGATGATGAGTAAAAATGGAAAGGGATGTTTCACTAATCATCCCTAGAAGAACTAGGTAGGAGAAGAGGGAAGCCTGCTCTGTAACATCTATTACAGAGAGTAGCACAGGTGAGAGTAATGATGCAAAAACCAGCCTAAAATTGGGTCACCCATCAGGTGGCCATCAGGAGGGTAGAACAGTGACTCTCAGCTCTGGCTGCAAGTTGGAGTTGGGGGTCCTTCAACAAATACTAATGCTTGGATGTCCGGTCCCTATCACTAGAATTTCTGTTTCAGTGTGTTGGGTTGGACTCACAAATGGTTTTTATTTTATTATTATTATTATTTTTTAAAGAATCTCTCAGATAATTCTACTGTGTAACCAGGGTTGACAAATAGTAGGCTAGAGAGACAGAGGTGAAGATCAGAATAATGCAAACCCGGAAAGGAGGGGAGAGATGAGGGAGTAGAGCAAAGCTGAAAGGAAATGATCTTGGAGATGGGACCAGGACCAGGGTGAGGCAAGGGAGGTACACAGGGAGGCAAAAATGTATAGAGAGGAGTTTCACCTTATATTTTGTATTCCTTGCTTCATCGTAGAACAAGTCCTGCCTGGAGACATTCTAGGGGCTCACAGCAGTGTCTTAAGTTTTTCCTTCTTGCTTGTATAGGTGGGTCATGGGTTGTTTCGTTGTTGCTGTTTTTGAAGTGCATATACAAACAGAGAAAAGACTGAATTTCTACTGTTATAGTACTTCCATCCATCCATTTGTCTGTCCAACCCTCCACCTATCCATCTACCTATCTACTTGTCCATCCATCCATCCATCCATCCATCCATTCATTCAGCCAGCCAGCCAGCCAGCCATCTCCCATTCACTCATTTATTCATTCAATAAAAATACATTGCACAGATGTCTAGCTAAGCTTCCACTCTCCTGTCATTCACTCTAATAGGTCCATTAGCTGCCTCTCTGTGCAAATGTTAGGGGTTCAGCTTCTGATTTTAACTTATGAAGAGGAGACCAGAGGAATCAGGGTCTGGAGCTGGACAGGCTAGATGAATGTTGATGTGGGTGAAGGTAATGATATGTGGGTATTTCCCATTAAAGGCCTGGTAATTTGGGGTAAAAAAACCCCAGATTTTTGACACCTAGTAGCTGTGGAATCTCGGCCAATGTTTTTAACCTCCTCAAACTACAGTTTCAAAAGTCAGAAAATGAGAACATTAGGTGGTGATAATTAAATAAGCCAATAACCATGTGAGGCCTGGCTCATGGTAAGTATTCATAACAGAGGGCAGAGGTGTCATGAATGAAATCAGTAGGATTTTTGAATTAGTTTCAGGCTTTTGTTTTTCACTTTGTTATCAACTGGAGGAGAATATTAGGTTTTCCCTACCTATACAGATCCCTTCACAATCAGAGAAACTTAGAACTCAGGAGGGGAAGGAATGTGAGTGCCATCTAGTCAGCTCTCTCATTTTGCAAATAAAGACATAGTCCCAGAGTGGGGAAGTGCCTTAGCCAAGGTGGTCCAGCAAGTCACCAACTCACAGGGTTGGAGGAACTCAGGATACTGAGTCAAAGCTCTCATCGCAGCACCCAGGGGCAGATGCACCTCTGGTTTCTGATGAGTAGAAAACGAACTATTTTAATAGTTATGACTATAAAACTCAAGCTGATGTAATAGAAACAAGGATTGACATTCACATTTCTTTAACATCTACTATGTCCTGGGCACGTATATGTATGCTGTCTTGTTCAAGCTTTATAAAAGCCCATGAAGTAGGTAGTACAATTATTTTCTCTATTATATAGATGTGGGAAACTGAGGCTCAAAAAGAGTGAGTGACTTTCCCAGGGACTCATAGCTGGGAAGTAGTGGTGCTGGGCTTGGATTCAGGTCTTTGTGACCACTAAGCTCACACTCTCTGTGCTTTACTTCACTGCCTCACTTACAGAATTTGCCCCAAATAATTTATAGACGTTTCTGTGTCTAGGGCTGACCCTGGGTCACACATCCGGGGGTAAGGTGGAGGCTGTGTCCCCCATTCCCCATCATGGGGACACAGAGCATCTCTCTAGTAATCTTCCACACACACTGAAAACAGAGCAATTTCAGTGAGAGGGCTGGCATTGGAAAATTCACCTACCTCACTTTTCTGCCTCTCCAATGCCTGAAACTCTGCCATTAGTGGTTTATTCCTTTGGCTGATTTGTGGCTTTCATCCCAATAGCTGGGAGTGCGGACGAAAGCACAGCAAGTCCAGATAACTAAGTATGAGTGTATTCTTCCCTCCACCACCTGTTGAACTCTGACTCATCTTTCAAGGCCTAGCACAAATGTCATTGAGCACAGGAACCTATAACATTCTTATAACTGAGTCATTACTCTGTTCTACAGGCTGGGGATACAAGGACTATTAAGGAAGCACAGGTCCTGCCTAGACTGCTCACTGTCTGGTAGGGAGACTAGATGAGACAATGCACAATTATAATGCAGAGTGGAAAGGATGATGACGGATGCAAACATAGGGCTGTTGAGAGTGTGCACTCACCTCCAGGGAAGACCAGGTCAAGGACTGCATGTTACCAAATTTCCCTGGAATATAGTTTCTCCACTTAAAGTGCTCACCTAGTATTTTGCATGGCCCCTGTCAACGCACTAATCTTGGCCATTTGTGAGCGTCTATTTACTTCTCTGTTTCAGGATGTTAACTTCAGTAGAGGTCCAATATCACTCAGCTGTGTATTCCCTGTGGCTAAAATGGGGACTGGTGAAGTGGTGGTAGGGGGATCAAACAAGATGGGACCGGAGAGGGAGACAAGCCATAAGAGACCTCTAATCTTGAGAAACAAACTGAGGGCTGCTGGGGGTGGGGAGGGATAGGATGGCTGGATGATGGACATTGGGGAGGGTATGTGCTATGGTGAGTGCTCTGAATTGTGTAAGACTGATGATTCACAGACCTATACCCCTGAAGCAAATAATACATTATAGGTTAATAAAAATAAAAATAAAATAAAACAAATGGAGACTGGTACATAGTAGGTGCTCAATAAATGTTAGTGGAGTGTAAGTATGGGTGGAAATAGGAGATGGACTAGAGATAAGAGGTAGCAAGGCTGAAGGAAGGGCAATGAAACTAGAGGAAAGACATGTGAGGTGAGGGATATGGAGGCCACTAGAGCACAGATGAGCTACTTTCTATTTTGACTGCAGCTGGCCCTGGGGGCCTGGGATGGGCCGAAGACAAGGGAAGGCCCTTTCCTGGAGAAAGGAAGCAGTGAACCTCCCATGTGGGCATCTGGTCAGTGGGGCAAGAAAGCTCGAGGCACAGATCAAGGTCTCGCTGGAAGAGCCCCATTAGACATTTCCCCATCTCTATAACTCTTTCATTTTACTCTTCATATTGATTGAGATCCCAACTTTATTGTGAATAATTTACCAACTCATTGTACCTTATTTTTAAATCTCTCTTTAATCGGATCTTTTTTTTTTTTTTGTCACAGTGAATCTTTTTTTTTTGTCACAGTGATTTATATTTGCTGAATAAATGACCTTCTCAATGAATATCACAATGAAAAAAGAAATCTTAGGCTAGGAAGTTTTCCATGAGGGTGGGGAACAGTTCAGGCTGCAGAGAAAGCACAGGGAGATGCCTCTGTCAGCTTTCTCTCCTTGGGCTCCTGACCTTACTCTATGTTTTAGTTTTTTCATGGTTTCACCACCTTCTAACATACTATGTAATTTAGTTATATATCATGCCTATTATTCATTATTTCTCTCCCCCTCCTACAGTAGAATGTAAGCCCAGTGAGATAGGGAATCTTTGTCTATTTTCTTCACTGATATATCTCCAAATTTTGGACACAGTCTGGAATACAGCTGGTACTCATAGAATACTTGTTGAATGAATGAATGAATAAATTAAAAAGTCAGTGCAAGTTAATGCAATCCAAGGTTTGGAAGCCATTCTAAGTGAAGAGAGGGAGATTATCTTAAAAACAAGGTTTCATGGTTGGGTTATGGACATTGGGGAGGGTATGTGTTATGGTGAGTGCTGTGAAATGTGTAAACCTGATGATTCACAGACCTATACCCCTGGGGCTAATAATACATTATATGTTAATAAAAAATAATAAATCCTTTCACCCCCAGCAAAAAACAAAACAACAACAACAAAGTTTCAGGCTCATGATTTATGGAAACCTTTGGAAATCAAGATGGCATTGAGATATTTGGTGGTGGTGGTAATCATAGTGATGATGATGGAGGCAGTGGGATAGTGATAATTATGGTGGTGATAGTGATGATTGTAGTGTTGATGATGATAGTGGTGCTGGTGGTTGTGATGATGATGGTAGTGTTGGTGATAATGATGGGAGTGGTGGTGATGATGATGATGATGTAGTAGTGGTGGTGATGTGGTGGTGGTGATGACGGTGGTGATGGTGGTGATGGTGGTGGTGATGATGATGGTGATGGTGAAGATGGTGATGGTGATGATGATCATGATGGTGGAGGTGGTGATGATGATGATGGTGGTGATAACAGTAGTGATGGTGATGATGGTGGTGATGACAGTGGTGATGGTGATGATGATGGTGGTGGTGATGGTGATGATGGTGATGATGGTGGTGGTGATGATCATGATGGTGGTGATGACAGTGGTGATGGTGATGATGATGGTGGTGGTGATGATGATGATGGTGATGATGGTGGTGGTGATGCTCTTTTTTTTTTAATTTTTATTTTTTATAAGCAAATTTTTATCCCCAGGGGTACATGTCTGTGAATCGCCAGGTTTACACACTTCACAGCACTAACCATAGCACATACCCTCCCCAATGTCCATTACCCCACCCACCTTTCCCGACCCCCTCCCCCAGCAACCCTCAGTTTGTTTTGTGAGATTAAGAGTCACTTATGGTTTGTCTCCCTCCCAATCCCATCTTGTTTCT
>PISX010007509.1:0-88489 GCA_004024625.1 Mellivora capensis | reverse complement strand
CTTTTTTCCAATGTATATTTTTTCCTGCTTTGTAGAAGATTATTTGACCATAGAGTTGAGGATCCATATCTGGGCTCTCTACTCTCTTCCACTGGTCTATGTGTCTGTTTTTATGCCAGTACTATGCTGTCTTGGTGATCAAAGCTTTGTAGTAAAGCTTGAAATCAGGTAAAGTGATGCCGCCAGTTTTATTTTTGTTTTTCAACATTTCCTTAGCAATTCGGGGTCTCTTCTGATTCCATACAAATTTTAGGATTATTTGCTCCAGCTCTTTGAAAAATACCGGTGGAATTTTGGTCGAAATGGCATTAAAAGTATAGATTGCTCTAGGCAGTATAGACGTTTTAACAATGTTTATTCTTCCAATCCAAGATCATGGAATGGTCTTCCATCTTTTTGTGTCTTCTTCAATTTCTTTCATGAGTGTTCTGTAGTTCCTTGAGTACAGATCCTTTACCTCTTTGGTTAGGTTTATTCCCAGGTATCTTATGGATCTTGGGGCTATAGTAAATGGAATTGATTCTCTAATTTCCCTTTCTGTATTTTCATTGTTAGTGTATAAGAAAGTCACTGATTTCTGTACATTTACTTTGTATCCTGCCACGCTACTGAATTGCTGTATGAGTTCTAGTAGTTTGGGGGTGGAGTCTTTTGGGTTTCCCATATAAAGAATCATGTCATCTGTGAAGAGAGAGAGTTTGACTTCTTCATTGCCAATTTGGATACCTTTTATTTCTCTTTGTTGTCTGATTGCTGTTGCTAGGACTTCTAATACTATATTGAACAAGAGTGGTGAGAGTGGGCATCCTTGTCGTGTTCCTGATCTCAGTGGGAAGGCTGTGAGCTTTTTCCCATTGAGGATGATATTTGCTGTGGGTCTTTCATAGATAGATTTTATGAAGTTCAGGAATGTTTCCTCTATTCCTGTACTTTGAAGCGTTTTAATCAGGAACGGATGCTGGATTTTGTCAAATGCTTTTTCTGCATCAATTGAGAGGACCATGTGGTTCTTCTCTCTTCTCTTATTGATTTGTTCTATCACGTTGATTGATTTGCGAATGTTGAACCATCCTTGTAACCCAGGGATGAATCCCACCAGGTCATGGTGGATAATCTTTTTAATATGCTGTTGGATCCTATTTGCTAGGATCTTGTTGAGAATCTTAGCATCCATATTCATCAGTGATATCGGTCTGAAATTCTCCTTTTTGGTGGGGTCTTTGCCTGGTTTGGGGATCAGGGTAATGCTGGCTTCATAAAAAGAGTCTGGAAGTTTTCCTTCTGCTCCAATTTTTTGAAACAGCTTCAGGATAATAGGTGTTATTTCTTCTTTGAAAGTTTGGTAGAGTTCCCCAGGGAATCCGTCAGGTCCTGGGCTCTTGTTTTTTGGGAGGTTTTTGATCACTGCTTCAATCTCGTTACTAGATGTCAGTCTATTCAGGTTGTCAATTTCCTCCTGGTTCAATTTTGGGAGTTTATATTTTCCAAGATCAGCAAGGCTTAAAAGAGTATGTGACCACCAAGCCGACACTGCAGGAAATATTAAGGGGGGTTCTATAAAAGAGGAAAAATCCCAAGAATATCATTGAACAGAAATATAGAGACAATCTACAGAAAGAAAGACTTCAAAGGTAACACGATATCAATAAAAACATATCTATCAATAATCACTCAATGTGAATGGTCTAAATGCGCCCCTAAAATGACACAGGGTTGCAGATTGTATAAAATGACAGGACCCATCCATATGTTGTCTACAAGAGACCCATTTCAAACCTAAGGATACACCCAGATTGAAAGTGAAGGGATGGAGAAGCATCTTTCATGGCAATGGACCTCTAAAGAAGGCCAGAGTAGCAATTCTCATATCAGATAAATTAGATTTTAAACTAAATACTGTAGTCAGAGGTACAGAAGGACAGTACATCATTCTTAAAGGGACTATCCACCAAGATGATCTAACAATTGTAAATATCTATGCCCCCAATATGGGAGCAGCCAATTACATAAGAAAACTATTAATCAAGATAAAGAGTCATATTGATATGAATACATTGATAGTAGGAGATCTTAACATGCCTCTCTCAGTAATACACAGACCATCCATGCAGAAAATCAATAAAGAAGCAAAAGCATTGAATGACACATTGGACCAGATGGACCTCATATACATATATATACGTATATATATGTATACATATACGTATATATATGTATATATATACAGAACATTACACCCTAAAACAACAGAATACTCATTCTTCTCAAGTGCACATGGAACCTTCTCCACAATAGACCACATACTGGGTCACAAATCAGGACTCAATACCAAAAGACTGAGATTATTCCCTGCATATTCTCAGATCACAATGCTTTCAAACTGGAGCTCAACCACAAGGAAAAGTTTGGAAGGAACTCAAACACCTGGAAGCTAAAGATCACCTTGCTTAAGAATGCTTGGGTCAACCAGGAGATCAAAGAAGAACTTAAACAATTCATGGAAACCAATGAGAATGAAGTAACTTTGGTCCAAAACCTATGGGATACAGCAAAATACACAGCCATCCAAGCCTCCCTCAAAAAAATTGAAAAATCCAGAATACAACAGCTGTCTCTACACCTTAAAGAACTGGAGAATCAACAACAAATTAAACCAACTCCACACATAAGAAGGGAAATAATCAAGATTAGAGCAGAGATCAATGAGGTAGAAACTAGAGATACAGTAGAATGTATCAATGAAATGAGAAGCTGGTTTTTTGAAAGAATCAATAAGATCGATAAACCATTGGCCACACTAATCCAAAAGAAAAGAGAGAAAGCTCAAATTAATAAAATTATGAATGAAAAGGGAGAGATCACAACTAACACCAAGGAAGTAGAAACAATCATCAGAAGCTATTATCAACAGTTATATGCCAATAAGATAAGCAATCCTGATGAAATGGATGCATTCCTGGAAAAATATAAACTCCACAGTCACTTTTTAACTGGTTTTGTAGTATGATGAATGGAGAGACCCTTTATCTTTCTCTTCTTTTTTTGGTATTTGTTATAGCTGTTTTGGTTTGGTTTGGTGTTAATGAGAACTAAAAGACTGAAAGTGACTCTAATACCTCTTTAAGAGAGAAGGGAATGGATTTCTCCATTACTTCCAGTCTGACATTTCTTCCCACTGGCTCCGTATGACTCAGCTGGGTCAATAGTAAATCATCACTTCCTGTGAGATACCCATTGTTAGACAGTCGTCTGCTTTTCTTGCTTTTGTGCTCTGATTTCTGTTCTCCTGTTTGTAGCTAGATTTCTAGTTTTGTTTATCTTGTTTTTGTTTGCCTTGCTTTGTTTGGAGGGCAGGAGGGTTGCTGAATAAATCGCTGCTGTGGACAAAGTACTCAGCTCTCAAGGGAGAAACCCTATCTCACACTGGCTTTACCTGTCTCCCCCATCACGGGTGTCCTGCAAATCCTGGCTAAATGAAAGCAATAATCTTTACAGGTTCACATCTAGAACTTTCTAGACCTCCAGTACTCTAGGGCTTTCTTCATTTTGTTACATAGGCAGAGGCACTTTGGGCAGAGATGCTTAATAATTCATCCCCATTCTCCTCACAGGGCCTAGATGAAAAATATGCAGTTGTCACTATTCACAGTAGTTATGTTCCATAAAGTCTCTGCAAACACCCAGTGAGTGAGTATGGACCCATTGCTCCTAGAAAAAAATCCAGGATTAGTCACAGTTTCATCAACCTATTAATATAGAACCTCATTCCATGCCTCTCTCCATTTAAAGACAACTTTACAAATATTTATGGTTGATTCATGAGCATAAGTCATGGCCAATAGCATGATAATTTGCTCCTGAATGAAGCTTGTCTATTCTGTATCTTCTCTGGTGGAACATCACGTTCTTCTTGCCCTTAAGAACACTGGACAACACTTCAGCCCTACCCTTGCAGGTCATTTCAAACAGCAAAATCACCAACAAAAAAGCATAAAAATGCAAAAAAGCATGGCACTCAATAGGTCACCAAAAGGACGTTTGTTTAAAACAGTAGGAAACCAGGAGGCAGTGGATCATCTTGTTTGGCCTCAGTTGGGAACTGGCACATCAGAAGACCTAAATGTTTGTTGGCATGTCCGTGAATTACTGCAAAAACACTATGAGTACTGATTTGGGAGTCAGATAAGTTTTAAGAAGAAGATGAATTCACAAACACAGACTCCGGAATTGACTGAATATTGAAAGCGTGTACGCAGTAGGGGAGTGTGCTCGTGGAGAGCATGAGGGATTCTGCTTGAGGTGGGGCAATGTCCGGCTTTGTATGGAGCCAGACCAGGGCCACTGCTATCTCTCTGGTGCCCCTGTGTGAGTGAGCAAGTGAGTGATGCCCTGTCTGGTCAACCTCAGCCCCCCAACCCTGAGACTGAGGAACAGACAGAGCAGCAAAGAAAAGAAAACCCCTTTCTCCAGAGTATATTTTTGCACTGGCACACAGGACTTTGCTGAGAGAGCACAGAAAAGATTCCTGTCCCTTCTCAACCCCTGAGCTAGGCAACTGCAGAGCCAAATGTGGTGGCCTTATTGAAGAATGTGATGTGGACAGGCTAACCTTGTCTTGAAGCAAAAATTAATCCTTCAAATAGGCCTTGGTGAGGAACTTCCAAGGGCACCTTTATCTATGTCAAAACGTCCACTCTCAAACCCAATCTCAGATTTCTTTAAAAGCCCCTGTATTTGTTTCCTAGGTCTGTTATAACAATTTACAACAAACCGGGTGGCTTAAAACAACAGAAATTGGTTCTCTCAGTTATAGGGGATAGAAGCCTGAAATCAAGGATTAACAGGAGCATGTTCCCTCCATAGGCTCTAGGGAGGACTCCTTTCTGATCTCCTCCAGCTCCCAGTAGCTCTTAGCATTCCTTGGCATTCCCTGGCTGGTGGCTTCAATCTCTGCCCCCATCTTCATGGTCTTCTTCCCTATGTGTGTCTGTTTGTGACCTCTCTTCTTCTAAGGACACCAGTCATTGGACTTAGGGCCCATTGTCATCCAGTATGACCTCATCTTAACTAATTATATCTGCAAAGACTCTATATCCAAATAAAGTCACATTCTAAGGTTTCAGGTGGACATGAATTTTGGAGAATAGCATTCAGCCCACTCCTGCCCCTATAACCGAGGTCTGCGGGAACACAATAATGGGAACCTTGATGGACTCCCTGTTGTCCTTTGGCCAGAGCTCTAGCATCCCCTCCAGGTCTCCATTGCTACACTCCCTCCAGTTAGGAGTCTCTTTGGTCTTATGTACTCTATAGGCTTAAGGGCTTTGAGTCAATGGGAGTAAATGAAAAGAAAGACAAAGAAAAACAAGTGGCAGCCACAAGAAAAACACTAAAAATATTTCACCTTGAAAGCTTATGTAAATATGCACAACCTCCTTAACAATATCTTAAAGTGTCCTGTGACCCAAGGGCAAATTCCACCAGGCACCAATGGTATCGGCTTTAGAGCCGCAACCAGAATAAAACAGGAGGTTAGTCATTAATGACACTTTGACCACAACATTTCCCATGGACTCAGGAAAACTGATGTGCGAGGCATGCCTTTGAAATACACAGTGTGCTCTGATACATTCTGTAAGAGGCCATGCCCTTCAGTCCACTCTGAACATCAGAACATTGACCATGATACTGAATAAGTCAAGTCAGTTCAGGTAGACATCTATCTAGTAAGTTCTTTTGATGATAACAGTATAACCTCTTGGGAATGATTGAATCCTCTGCCTTGTGTAACAATTACCAAATACAGTTTACTTCACAGCTTTCTGACTGCTCGGCATCCTTTCTCCCTCCCCCACTTGTCCATGTGTCACCGGTGGGTTTAACTCCACCTGTGCCTCCAGGTGGATGTGTGAACTGAACCTGGCCAGTTAGAGCACGGAATTCTTCTGGTCACAGCAAATGAATGAGAGATGCATGTCAGATCATCAGCATCAATGAAAAGCAATGAGACAGTTCATGCAACTCTGGGGAAAGGACATGAACTGATCCTGTGGAGCCACTGGCAGCCATACTGCAACTGGGGAATTACCTGGCAGTGAAGCCTGATGAAGGACAGCAGAGACAAGAGTTTAGACTGAGACGTAATGAACTCAGCTAAGCACTGATCTTGCCATAGCTGAAGCTGGGACAGAATATTATACATTCTCAGGTACATGAAGCAGTGAACTCCTCTTTGCTAACTTCAGTTGGATTCTGTGTCACTTGCAGTATCGGACCTGATATGACACGATACAACTAACCACAAAGGTCATGACTTATCCAGTAGGTTCTGACACCGGTCTCATTTCCTCCTCTCTGGGACAAAAGGGATAATTCTGAACCAATATGGCAGAGGTCCTCCTCACAATCATCCAGTTGGGTCCTCTTCTCTGGGTCTCACATTGCTCTAATCCTATCATGTCTGGTCTTCTGTGAGGTATTGATTCTTAATCATTAACTCAGGTTTTCCTCATACATGGGGTCTCAACTCCCATCATGATCCAGACAGACAAAGAAAATGTAACATTTCTAGTTTGCCAATCTCCCATCATGATCCAGACAGACAAAGAAAATGTAACATTTCTAGTTTGCCAATCACTAATCTGAGATTTCCCTTCAGCAGTCTCCACCCACTGGTTAACAAGCAAATATTAACTAAATCCAGTTTAAACTTACTCTAATCCAGTCATGCAAAGAGCTTTTTTAGGAAACACACAGACTCGTTTGGATAAAAATTCTCAGTTACTAAGACAAAATTTTCCTCCTCCTGTTTCTTCTTTTAAAATGTTCTCTGGGTGCATGAGAGGAAGGGCACTTGCTCATCCTATGTCATCAAGAGTGGATCAGAGGTCTTGGGTTGGGTATTCTCAACCTCCTCCAGTGTCTGTGTACTATCCTCTGTCTACCCAGTAGAAGCCTGCAGTGTAAGCCTCTCTCAGGTTCGTCTCACTTATCGTCATCAGAATTGAGTTCTCTACTTCAGGCTGCCTTGGCCTCACCACTGGCAGGAGATGCTGAGTCTTTACCCACCCATCTGTTTCAGTGTCCTGGAAGTCCAACACCAGCCTCTCCAGTAGATCACTCCACCTGTCATGGGGAATCCCATCAACACAGCATCTACACCACACAATGACTAAAGGCAGCATGAGAAGGCAAGCCCACAGAGTCTGCCACAGGTTGACCTTAGTGTGGCTATGCACCAGGCCGATACGTGGCAAACTCTGCTTTCGGTGTGGCCCTCGTCTTGCCTAGCTCCAAGAGCCTTACCCGCCCAGGTCTGGAAAGGACAGTTCGCAGACACAGGCCCAGATTCTTCCTTTTTCTTCTTCTCCTGCCCCCATTCTTCAGGCAGAACACACACCCTGCCTGTGCTTCAGAAAATACATGCTCTGGTTTGTATTTCGCTTCTCCCACTTCACACCCACTTTCCCTCTGACTCCTGCTAAAGCCTGGCTCTCCTCTATGCTGTGGAGAAATTTCTGAGCTGAGTTGTCCAAGCTCTATTGCTGAAATGTTAAAGGGGGCGGTAAAGAGAGATGGAAATCTGTTCTTCAGGACAATAGCCTGGCTTGCACAGCTATTTTATTGTTGAAGGATCAGATTCTGAATGTCGATAGCTGAATATTAAGTTGTTCTTCCTCTTCACATTTCTTAAATAACTCTTCTCATTTCCTATGTGGCTTCCCACTCCCAAAGAGAAGAATGTCTGGGCAGATGAGAGCCACACTGTCCAACAGAGACGTGGGTGGTGGTGGAAATGTTCTACACCTGTTCTTCAGGACGGTAGCTGCTGGCCAGATGTGGCTGGGGAGCACTTGAAATGGAGCAAGTGCGCCCAAGGAACAGACTTTTCATTTCTTTCTTGTCAAGTAGTTGAAACTTAACTAGTTGCCTACGGCTAGTGACTAGGATAGTGGGTAGCACAGAACTAGAGTATAGGTCTCCTACAGGGCAAAATGAGTGTTTAAAAAATCCGGTGGCCCCCTCCCTATCCAGTTCCACTGGACAATGGTTATGTGGTTCTGTAATTCACAGTCTAATACGAGTGTTCTGTGTGCTGAACAACTCACACCCAGCACTTTCCATCTCTGCCCAGAGGTGTGGCAGCTGATGTCTGGTTTTGTAGGACTGTGTGTCCCACCACCTTCTAAAATCTCCTGCAAAAGAGGAGTATACCGTTCCAGAGGAACAGCTCCTTGATGGAGACCCTTGCCTGTCTCATACAAAAATCTTTCTCATTTTTTCTTTTGAAAAATTTTCCCTTGGTGTCAGCTAAGATGTGGCCAGCCTCTCAGGAATCTTTAGGAGGGAGGTCAGTGGCCAGCAGGAAACAGCTCCACAAAAGCCTGTTCTCCCCGGGCTGCAGGAGGTCATAAGAATACGCAACCTCCCAGGTGGGCTAATTTTCTTTGGAAAGTATCTGTCATCTCAGCCTCTTTCAGGAGCCCTCCTGCCTGCGCCCAGCTGATTGTTGGGAGCTCCTGTGTATATTAACGGGTGCTGCCCCACAAGATAACCCAGGGCAGCTGGGAAGACCTGGGAAAGCAGGAGGACCCCCTACCTTTTGCCCTAACTCTGAGCTACTGAAAAATGAGGTTGCCGCTCGGTGCCCCTAGGCCCCACCCAAGGGACAGGGAAGGGAAGAGGAAGAGAAAAGCAGAGCCCAGGTAGCCAGTGGCTCACGGAAGTGGTTGCTGCCAATCCCACTCTGGTTTGAGGAAGAATGACCATCCTGACCATCAAGGGCAATGAGAAAAACATCCATACAGCTTTCCAGCACATTCTCCTACCGTATCTCACTTCAATCCCCTGAAGCAAGCAGCATGAGTAACATCCTCGATTGTAGGAAGAGAAAGCTGAACCCCCACAGAGTTCTGTTTAAAGCCACATGCCAGGAACTGATAGGGCAGGGTGACTTGTCTCCAGAGTCCAGGGTGGCACGGGGCTGGGGACGAGGTAAGGGTGCCAGGCATAACATGTCAGGGGGTGAAGAAAGTAGTCATGAAGGAGTTCTAGAAAAACTCTAGAGAAGACCCAAGACAAGTTTTAAGTCTAAGACGGCAGTGAACTTGACCACACTCAAAGTGAGTCGTAACTCTGGCCCGCGTGTTGCCTGCCCCTGCCGCCGGCTAGAAGTGTGAAACCCCTTACGTCATTCAACACTTTCCAGTATGTCAATGAGGTCAAAAAAGACCTCCCTCGATCTTCACAGCAACCCTGTGATGTAAGAAGCAAAGTGGAGGATATCTTTATAATCCCAGTACAGGTGAGAAATCTGTAGCTTAGAGTCCTTTGAAAACTTGTAGAGCATAGAACGGCCCAGAAGTCAGGTGTGGTCCCCTCTGGGCACCGGCTTGTTGTCCTGCCAGCGGGTACCTCCATCCCTTGGCTTTCTGCTTCACCTCCTTTCCAGCCACTGCCTCAGGAAGAGGTACGTGTGTGTCTGATTAGTCCTCCAGTCGGCGCTGCCCCTTCTGAGCGAGCAGAGGGAGCCCCTAGGGGGCACACCCATGAGAAGCCTGTACCTCCTTCCTCCCAGGGGCCACGGCCAGCCTGAGCTGGGAGCCTGTGTTGTATCAGCAAGAAGCCCAGCCTGTGCCAGGCCTGCCTGCCCGGCTGCCAGGACATGTCCCCCTTAGTCATCACATTCTCTTCCCTCAGGACTGCTCTGCAGAGCTTCCCACAAACACAGACCGAGGGGCCAGGCAACACTGCAGCTGCCCCTGGACCAGGAGCCTCCCCCAAAATCTCTTTGGCCGGTAGAGAAGTCATCCCATGAAGGTCCTCACCTCAAGACACAATCTCGCTGTTCCCCTGAGCGTCCCAAGGCATGAGGACCTGGAGGGTGGGCAGCAGGGCCCCTTCCCCAGTCCTGTCAAGGCTGCTTCCCAAGGGAAGAGCGAGCCTGAGCAGCTCTGGGCCTGTCCGCTGGCAGCATCCCTCAGAAACGTGGCTCTGGGCTGGGATGTCTTTCTCTGGCTGAGATGTTCTGAAAGAGACTCCAAGTTCCCAGGAGATCCCGGGGACACTCTATATTGGCTCCCTCAACGCACTGGTGCTTCAGGCCCCCTCTTCCCTGGAGCCACTCTGGGGCGAGAGGGTAGAGCTTCCTGCAGCCACAAGGCCCAGGCCTGGCTTTCTTATAGGCTGCTCAGGAGAAGCCTGTAGAGAGGGGAGGGGTGGGACCTGGAGGCAGGAAGGCCTACCTCTATCAAGCCCTTGCTGCGCGACCACAGGCCAACTGGCCCAATCTTTTCTCCACCCCTCCCCTCTTCCTCCCAGGGAGAACCTAAGAGCTGAGCTTACAGCTCCCATTCATTCATCCCTTCATCGAGCACCCACCAGATGCCAGGCACCCTGTGAGGAGCTGGGAACCTGCTCGGGAGAAATCCGCCCAGAGCACTGCTCTCAGAGAGACTCCTCTCTCGTTCTCGAAGGAAGGAACCCCGTTAGCTGGTGCTGGCCCCCACCAACCGTCAGTTCTTCATAAACATGTGTTGACTCTGCATAGTTAACACAGGCCCCTTTGCTCAGGGCTGCTGGGAGAGGCTGGTGGGTGGTGGAGGATAAACTCTCTGTAAACTGTAAAGGGATTATTCAAACGTCAGGAGTTACTGGATTGTGGCCATGGCAGGCGCAGGGCTGTGGCAGGCGGGAGAAGTGTGCCTAGTGTCGGCAAGGAGAGCTCCAGGTCTGCCAGGGAGAAGGGAGACAGTGCTTGCTGAGGACAAGCCATGTATAGGCACACACCCACCAAGGAGCCCAGGGCCTTTGGCAAGGTTTATGATGCTTCCTTCGGTGGCTTGTGGACGGGCCATTCCCCAGGGTCTGGGGGGGAGTTTGGAGCCTCTAGAAAGGAATCACACTTACCAGGTGCCTAGAGGATCAGTTGTTCAGCCAGTAACCATCTTTTCAACTTCAGAGAGCAAAACTCTTTGCAATTCTTATAAAGCAAAGTTGTTTGTGCCAGGTCTCAGCCTCCCTCTTGCCTAAACTTTTTCATCGCTTGCTTTAGACACAGGATGCCCTGGGATTTGGCTGACATTCCTGTGTACTCAAAGTCGCCGTCAGCTCTCCTTCCACTGCCCTGAGGCCAAAAGATAAACGTTCTTCAACATTACTGAGCTGCACTTTTGCCAAAGCTCTGAGATTGTGCTAACCTCCCCGCAGGGCTCTCCATCTCAGGGATTTGCTCCCAAACTGCTTTTTCCTCCATTTCAGTGAGTCACCTGCTTGAGAAGCCAAGTCCTCACCCATTTTCTCTGCCTCTGGCAAATATTAGTAACAGCCTTGGATGGGTGGATGGGTGGATGGATGGATGGACAAAAGTTTTGGCCACAGCCTCCTCCTTGTTCTACAGAGCCCTTCATTTCCAATGATGTGCTCGTCACTCTGAAGATACTAATCAGCACTAAAAGGTCAACAAAAGTGAACAAGTGCTCCAGGCTGCTAAGAAAGTGCACTGTTAAACACACACCTGCACATACGTGCACACACACATACAGTTAGATCTACATGATCGTTCTCTTCCTGATAAAACTATTTGAAGAACAGCTGAAATTTGTGTTTGTTCTTATAAATCAGAGTCCAGTACCTCTGGAGCCAGTTCTCCATTCTTCCATGGGCCCTGGCTGTGTGAGCCTTTTCCCTCTCCAGGCTAGCAGTCTCGAGGTCAGAGCTCTCAGCTCCCCCATGTATGCGAGGGCAGGGAGGGAGGGACAGAGGGAGAGAATCTGAAGCAGGCTCCAGCGTTCAGAGGGGACCCCATCACTGGGCTCAGTCTTACGACCCTGAGATCATGACCTGAGCCGAAAACAAGAGTCAGACGATTAATCCACTGAGCCATCCCAGTGCCCTACAACCATTCATTCAGTGATAGTTGGGGAGGCTACTTGTGTCCACAGCAGTAAACAAGGACTGGGCATACAAGGTTTCTTGTCCTCGAACACTTGCATAGCAAAGACAGCAGGTCTTACCTACTTCCACCTGCTCTCTCCCTATCATCAGCTGTCCTCCCTCAAAAGAATTAAAAAGCAGAGATTTTCTGCTCCAACCGCCCTACAGAAGCCCCATTTTTGCCTCTCACCCTCTACCAGATCCTCACTGCTGTCCTTGAGGTCTTCCAGAAAGTACTCTTCGGACCATGGTTCTCCAAGCTGGCTGTACTTCAGAATCCCTATAGAGCTGGGTCTCGCCTCGGAACATTGTGATTGAACAGGCCAGGCGTGGGTCGCAGGATTTCAGTTTTCAGCTTTACTTTCCATTCAAATCTGCTGTGTGTTCATGCCATGTCTATGTGTGTTTGTGCACCGGGAAGAATGGGCCCTTTGAGATACTCTCCCAGGGCTCCCACGGTAGAGTCCCCACCTCCTTCCTGGCACGGATTGAGATGGAAACATCCAGAAAGTGGCAGGTGGTTTGGTGGGATGGAAAGAACTCTGGACTGAACGTGAGGAGATCAGGTTTCAAAGTCCAACTCTTCCTTCACTTCGAGTGAACCTGAATGCATCACTCCACATCCTAGGCCCCAGTTACTTTGGGTCCAGGCCCAGGGCATTTATAGGAAAAGGTCTAAGATTCATCTCTGATACAACAAACAGGAAAAGAAAAGAAAATTGCCAACTGCCCCATGACCTGCTTTAAGGCCACCAAGGGAGAAATTTGGTTACCATTCTCCAAAAAACAGAAAAGGGTCAAGACCTTCTAACCCAGGAAAACAAGAAGAGGCACTCACTTCTAGAATCTTCCAGGCCTAGCGTCTCAGTCACTCTCAGACTCCAACAGCGTTGTAAGGCTCCAACACCTAGGAGCACCTTTCTTTGCTCTGAAATGGTACGACATCTTGGCCTCACCAGGATCCCTATGGCATGCTGAAGTCTCAAGAAATACTGGGTTGGGCTGCTGGCCTCTTGCCCCATTGTTCTGAACACTAAATCCTCACTGGTTTCAGAAAGAGCCTCACAAGTCAGAATTGAGAACTAACTTCTCTATTTTTGCTTTGCAGGGCTTGCATCTAGTGGATGCAAGTCACCGTCCAACATCAGTGGCAGCTCCTCCAGGCTGATAAGGAGATGAGTGATGGTTTTCTGGGGAAGTCGGGGTTTGCGTATCAGCTTAGGAGTCAGCCCTGTCAATCCCTCGCTCAGCCTCCAGCACTGTAATTGGGAGCAGATGGCTTTGCTCACTGACGGGCTGAATAGAAGCAGGCCGTGCCCATTCCTCTTGTCCTTCATCAATTTGCTCTCAGACTGAGAGTAGGAGCTTGACAGGGAGGCTCAAAGCAGAAAGAAGCCCTGCGGTAGTCAATTCCCAGAGAAGCCTCAGCCACACCAGGGCGAGACGGAAGATCTCCAAAGACTCAAACTGGGGAGCAAAGGGTCCCGAGGGCAAAGCTAACAAACATGAAGGCCCTTCTCCCCTAAAACGAGCTGAGGTCTTTGGACAGAAGCGCCCACACGGCCTGCAGCTCATCTCAAATACTCAAATTTTTGCTCTGGTGAATGTGGCCAATGGCAACACTGACAACCCAGAGAGGGACAGCAGTCAGCAGTTTGGTAACTTCCCCTGGACTGTAAGCTTTGAAGTGGAAAAAACTCTTTGATTTTTCAAAATGTAATTCTTGTGAATGAATAGACTCCATACTGAAGTGCCTACAATCCAATGTTACTGTGCACTTCTCGGCAGCTTCCCATTTGGAATTGCTGCACTGAGTAGAAGGTCTTTGAGGCTGGCATTGTAAGGCTATCTCCTGTTTTGACTATGTGGACAGGGTCTTCAGTCTTACCCCAATTCTTTGACACAGAACTTCCCAGCTTGCCTCTGGATCTATAGCTAATTTGTGTCACCGCACCACTGTAGAGAATGCCATTCACATAGACTACAATGTGGCTTAGCCTCCTAGAGTTGCTCAGTGTACAACCTGCGCAACCACACTGGGTAGGACAGTCCAACTTCCTATCTCCATGGTGGCCAGAAGTCCATCTTTTTAGAGCTGTGTATTTATGGCCACTAGGAAGAAAAAAGAGATCACACAGAAGGTAAGCTGAGCTTGGAGTGTAGTTGAACATTCAGCCTGTGGCCTGAGAAAGAGCCAGCTTCTGCTACTCTGCACTGTGTTGTGTACCCAGAATTGCGCTAAACCACCACATGGTGTTTGGTCATGTGCTTCACTCCCATGCTCATGTTGAAGAAACTCTGGGCTAGGCTTTAGGCCAAACCATGGGCCTGGGGCCATCTGGGATGAACCAGAGTGCTGCTGCCTAGGATTCTGACAATTGTCATCATGTATTTGAAACTTTTCCCAAAAATCTTCAGAACTTCCAAGTGAGTTTCCAACTTCACAGTCCCTCTTTTTTCTCTGCCCCAGAGAACACCCTAACCTCATGGGCACCCACACAATTGTGGGAAGCCCATTGTTGAGGGCCTGAGCATTTAGTCATTCTAGTAAGAGTTTCCAGACGGTGCGTAACCCAGGGCAATTTTGCAGCAAGCAGGAAATTATCAGTAGAAGTGGAAGTGACAGGGTGTTTAGCAAACATTAAACCAAGGAAGCTTAAAAGGTCTTGGAGCATCATTAAATAAACATTTAGGATGACTGAGAGGGCAGAATCTGAAATGGAAAGGAAAGTATAAACAGTTTCTGTAGGTGGGGGGAGGCTTTCTCTTTCTTCCTTCTTCTTCTGATCAGAAGGCTAGGAGCAAGCAAGGAGTGGACTGAATGAAACATCTAAAACCCAAAGCAGAATTAACCTCACAAGATGGAGTACCAATCAGCAAACACACCAGGGAAAGAAACTGGTTCTCTTAGTTCATCTCAGCAGTCAGCTTTGACTCAGATACTCGCTCCCTAAGATGCCAGGCAGCAGATCCAAGATGGTTCCAGGAGGACACCTGGTTAGGGACCTCAATCTCCAAGACACTGAATATGCAGCAAGGGGAAGCCAGCACTGGGGTCAAGTAGCCCCAGCTGAGCATCAGACAGAAGCTGATTTAAGCTTCGAACCAACTCCATACCTGTGTGTATTCTTACAGAAGCAGAAACAGGCTGAGAGAGATTCAGGTCACAAAGTAAGTGGCAGAGCTGGAGTTGGGAACCCCAAGCTGGTGTGTTCCAGAGCCCACTCTCATGCGCCACGTTCTCATGAACTACCACGACAGACTCATGCCGAGCTCCTCCAAGGACTGCCTCAAGGGATAATGAAGACTGGGAGAGAAAGGGGGCATTGGAAGGCCAAGCCCCAAGTGACAAGAGTGACTACTAGAGTGATGAGGACATGGACAGTGAAGATCAGAATCTCAACAGCTTCAGGAAACAAGCATCTGCTGGTGCATTTTTGCTTCTTGGTGGGTTCTCGGCAGCTAAATTGCAGGAGGGTCATTTCTTCCATGGCTCCAATCAATCCAGAGAAAAGGCAGTGGGGAGCAAGCATGAGTCAAAGGAAGGGCGGCCAGCCTACCAAATGCAGGAGTGAGTTTCAACAATGTCACTATTAATAGAGAATTTGGAAGCCTTTCATCGTTTTCTGCCAGAGGCTCAAGCTGGCTGATAATCTCAGTGCTTCATGTTTCCTAATTTTGTACAGACATGGAAGACATAAGCATAAGATTAGTGAGTGTGTCTGCTTTGGACAAACCCTTCCAAACACACACACACACACACACACACACACACACCCATCCCCTCCCCAAACACCTGGGATGGCTGAATACCAGAGATGACCATGAACCCAACTCCCCACAAGGGCTTTCAGCGGCACCTCCCAGCTCTAGTAACTGGAATACTTAAGCATTTAATATAGCAAAGCAAGACAAATAAATAAATAACAATGCAGTGAGAGCAAGTAGAACAACAACCCAGCCAGATACCTCCACCAGCGTCCCTCCCAGAGCCTTGGGGAAGCTGATGCCATTGTCAGTGTTTATGGACTCATTCCACATCCCCAGCTCCTTTATCACCACCTCTAACCCCAGAGTTGCTCCAGGGCCGCCCTTAAAGAAACTGGGAAGAAGTAGCTGCCAGCCCCCCAGCTGCTCCTCCATCGGACTTGCACAATCAGCAGGCATGTCAGTCTCCATGATCTCTCAACCACGTCTTCCCACTGCCAGTTTCCTCAGCATCCCAGCTCTGGGTCACCTCATGGAGAATCTGTTCCCTCCTTTCTCCTCTGGCTTCCTCCGATGCTGTCCTCCCTCGAGGCCCTGCTCCACCTTCCTTTTCACAAAGGCTCCCTTGTCAGCCTCAAGCCACAGAGCCACATCCTTCCCGGAAGTCCTCCAGCATCTCAAGCCTGAAGCTCGGCGGCCTCCCTTGTACTGAGGAAATGAGTCCTGACTCCTCACTGAGATCCTAAATCCTTGGAATCAGAAGCTGCAGCTGCTGTCCCCTGGCCACTTGGCACACACGAGGGTTTGCTAGTTGGCTGGGGACAGAGCATCTGTCCTTTCTGTGGTAAAGTCAGGCCAGCAGCCATCACAGCAGCTGGGGTGGCAGACTGGCTCTGGCTGGATGAGCCCTTCCTGAACCCACTGAAAACACCCACAGGACCCCGGGAGCTAGAGCAACCCCTCCACCACCGCCCCCCATCCAGGGCAGACACAAGCTTTGACTTTTACCTCAGAGGCCAAACTTCGACCTAATTTCTGTTGTACTGAGCTAAGTCCCAACAACATTGAGAAAGGAGAAAGAATTTTTTTTAAGGTTTTTTACTTATTTATTTGACAGGGATCACAAGTAGGCATAGAGGCAGGCAGAGAGAGGGGGAAAGCAGACTCGCTGCCGAGCACAGAGCCCGATCCCAGGACCCTGGAATCATGACCCGAGCCAAAGGCAGAGGCTTTAACCCACTGAGCCTCCCAGGCGCCCCTAGGAGAAAGAATTTTTATAAAAAGAGCCTTCGCTGTGACATACTGAATCCATTATGAACTTCCACAAAAAATGGTCAACACTCTCCAGATTAAAGCTATTTTTATAGTCTAGTACAATGACCCAAAAGAACATGTACCATTTGGATGATTCTAACTGCTGGCAAGGCCTGTCCGAAGCCTCAGACATGTGTGTTTGCTTACATGGGCTGGGATTTTGAACTCTCCTCTAGTTTTAAAAGAATGACACGTTATATGTGTGTGAGGCGCTCTCCATAGGGATGTTTTTAAAAATACTGTATTACTGCCCATGTTGCGAACTGAGTTTCGGAAAGCGTCCTAGAGGACAGCGGGAGAACGGCACCATTAGCAGGGAGGCCCAGGGTGTGTAAACAGGAGGCTGCTGGGTCCTAGCTGAGGTCTGCAGGAGAGAGCCCAGGCTTTGCAGCAAGAAGTGAGCCTACTTGTTTCATTTCTGCCACTTAGATCAGCATGCCCTTGGGCAGGTCACTGATTCTCTCAGAGCTCTTATTTCCATCTGTCAAAAGCACTCATGTGATTTTCCCAGGGCTGTCAGTACGAAATACCACAAACTGGGAGGATTAAAACAACAGAAATGTGTTCTCTCATAGTTCTGAGGCTGGAAGTCCAAAATCAAGATGTCTGTATGGCCATGCTCCCTCTGTAGGCTTCAAGGAAGACTCCTTCCCTGCCTCTTCTGGCTCTGGTCACCACTGCTGGCAATCCTTGCTGTTCCTTAGCCTGTAGCTGCACTGTTCCTGCTCTGCCTCCATCGGCACATGGCCTTCTCCCCGTGTCCGGGTCTCCATGTCTCTGTATCTCAATCAGCCTCTTCTTTCTCATATAAAGACTTTGGACCTAGGTCCTACCCTAATCCCGTATGACATCATCTTAATTTGATTACATCTTTAGAGACACAATTTCCAAATAAGGTCACATTCATAAGTATCAGGGGTAAGGACGTAAACATATCTTTGTGAGGACACAATTCAACCCACTCTAAGGGAATAATAACGTATGCTTCCCTGAATCGTTCGGGGGGAAAAGCAAAATCACAGAGTGTGCAATTATTGGCTCATATGTACACAATAGTCAAGGACCCATTGAGTGATGGTAAACTTGGCCTTTGCGAGGATGGATCCTAACAAACCCAGGAAGATGGCATGAGCCCCACAGCTGGAGTCCCAGGAAGTGGTGTGCAAGGAAGCACATGAATAGCCAAGAGAACCCTCCAGTTTAGAGCAGAACCCACCAGCAACTAGAATTATGGATAATAAGGCCTGACTCCCAGGGCAGAGGTTGACCGCATATTTAGGTCCTCAGCATATGAGTTAGACCACACACTGGGGAATTAAAGTAACAATCTAGTCATATACACTGGCAGAGCACAGCAGCATGGGAGAGAAGAAATCTGCAGAGCACAGAGGAACTCCTGACTTAAGGATAAGAAGACCGCTGCCAGAAAGGACACAGGGGGCATCGTGAGATGTGCCTGCTGTAGTCAAGACTTGCCCGGACTTAAGTGGGCCTGTTGTTTGGGGAAAATCCAGAAATGAGAGGTGACTCCATGGACACACCTATCATAAACCTGTATCGTTTCTACTTGTGAAGTGGTGCAGGACTACTGATGCCAGCCAGCTCAGGGAATCCTGCCTCACCCTCCTAGTCTCCCTCTACATTCCTCTTGTAAATTCTACCCATTGTTCAAAGAGCTGCCTCAGCATCCCGCCCCCCTAGAAACCGTCCCTCCCACTCCAATGTTCTTAGTCACCTTACGCTTTCTCCACTTTCCTCACACCATCTACTCCTACAGAACCATTTACTGTGGCTCCACAGGTTAATCTCTCCCCAAATGGACCATGAGTTCCTTGAAAGCATAGATCATCCCTTATTCTGGGTACTCCCATGAGTTCAAGCATGATACTCAGGATGTCGTAAGTATTCAATAAACACTTGTTTATTAATTTCTTATTTTTACCCTCCCTTCTTTACAGAATTTTATAGACTTTAATAGAGGATAAAAATGCATTTCCAGGGGAGGAAAGATACTTGTATTAGCTCAAGATACTTGTATTAGCCTTTGCTGTGTTTCAGAAATGGATTCTTTAAATATTATAGTAGGTTCCAATAACTTTGTCATAACTTCTGTGATTAGGTTGGAAGCCTCCTGTCTGATTGTGGTGAAGTCCTTCCTTCCCTCAAATGCAAATACTTACTGAGCATTTATTATGTGCTAGAAACTATATTACTTAGGAGATATCAAGCAGAAGAGGTTCTTGCCTTTAGAAAACCGGAGTACGTATTAGATTTGTTATAAAACAACATTATCCAGCTGAAAACATTTTGCATTCCGCTGACCTATGAAAAAGAGCTGACCCCATCTTCTTAAAATGAACTAACCAATTTTTCAACTTCTCTGAACTCAAGAAGGGACACAGTGATTACATACGTAAATACTACTGTCTTCCCCCAAGATCTGGAATTTGGAGGCCATTTTATTCTAGTGTCTGATTTGGGGGATTGATTTCGCTGTTTTGTATGCTAGCGATGCAAAAGAATGGTAATAGCAGAAGAGGAAGAAGTCCAAAAGCCTGGGCCACTTTGCCTCTCCCCTTCCTGCACACCTGTGATACAAGTACCTCATCAGCATTTCCATTGTAGAAAATGACTGTTTAGTGGAAAAGAGCCAAGATATTCCTTGAGGAGAAACTACTATAACAAGATCAACAGCAGGATTCCTCTAGGTCATCTGATTGAATATGGACACAGTTTTGTTGCACAGAATGACCTATAAATTAAAAGCACCAAAACATACCATCTCCTGAATTAATGTCAACATAAAATTTAAGTCTATTTTTAAGATGTTCAGCCAATATTTGTGTGTCATTATAACTGCATAAATCCACTCGCCTGCCAAAATTTATTATTATTAGAATAATTATCTCCAGGCATTATGTTGAGTGTCAAGACTAGAATAATAGCTCATAACTGGAGGAGTGGATAGCAAAAACCCACAAAGCATTCTACACCTTCCCACCCTAAATTTGCGTCTGAAAATATGATAACCGTCCTCCTAAATATGGATATTTTCAAAAAGCTCCTCTGGAGACCCAACCAAGCTAGGGGCTCCTGAGTTTTTGTCAAAGCATGATTGGTTTCCAAGTAGCTGAAGTGAAAAGTAATTAACTTGATTGGTTCCCAGTTCTGCACATTTCTGTCCACATTGCCAAGGAGATAATTAAAAGCAGCATCATGATTCTCAGCCCTTAACAAAAATCTTCTTGTCTGAAGGTAAAGATGATCCTGAATCCTTGCCTCAGGACACTCAGGCCACCTTGCTTCTTTTGGAGATGATTTAGACCAGTCAAACCTCTCTTGGCTTCAGGTCCTGTGAGAATTTAATGAGGGAATATTTATGTGAAAGCACTTTTCAAAGTTGAAGCAAATATTATGGATATTTTCATGTGGACACCCAGAATCGGAGACAAAGTCCTACAAAGACCTTTGGAGGGGAAGACATAAAGGTGAGCAGGCCTGTGATCATCCTTAGACCCTGAACCCAGAGCTCCCACTTAGACTGGAGTGGGGTCCTACTGTTCAATACCCAGATGACCACATCAGAAGTGGGGCCCTAAAAACTGGGACAGAGGCATATGGATAGATTTCGGCTCCTCAATTCTGTTAATCTTCTTTTCAAGTACTTCTACCCATAAATAAGGAGGTTATTCATCTTGGCCAAAGAAACTACAGTGACTCCCCCTGAGGTAGGTGCCTTGCAAGAGATTGGAGTCCTTTGGATAGGAGAGGAGTCCAAAGGATGGGAATCCCTCCAGCCCTGTTTTTCCCATTTCCCCATGTTTCTACATTTTTAGCCAGACTCAAGTCCATAGACCCCAGAGGATGAGCCCCAGAGGATGAGCCATAAGGAAGTATGATGTACAACAAAGAAATTGCATGATTTTGCCAATTTATGTAGATGAGAATCTGAGAAACATGTGGAATGGCTCCTAATGGTGTGGGATGAGACTGGAAGGAAAATAACATCAGATGAAGTCAAATTTCTTGATGTGGACCACTCAGCAGAGATTTCAGATTCAAGTGTTAGTTTAAGGGGCTGGTAGTGGCTTCTCACATTTTACTTGGCTGGTTGACAGAGGTCTGGACCAAAAGGTGACTCACACTAAATATGGCTGAAGTGCCAAAATTTCCCTGGTATATTGTAGAGGAAGATAACTGGCAGAGTTGCTGTAATGGACACCAGAGACCACTGATGTCTCTAGAAATGATATAGATGGGCAGCTGACTAAAGTCTTCCTTGATCCAGTTAAGCTAACAAACTCTGGGTTTGACTTTTTCAGTCATGGCCACTAGATTCATTCCTTTATGAAAGCCAATTCATACCCTGCAGACCCTTGAATGAAGGGAAGGCCAGGTCTCCTTAAGGAAGAACCCTGCTAGGCAACCAAAATGTTGCACTGTAATTTTTCCTCCTAGTGTCCTCCAAAAGCACTTCAGCCATTTGCCAGGATGACTGTGCTTTGGGGAAAAGGAGGTAATCAGAATTTGGGGAGAATACTACATAGTGACTCTGAACTGACATGAGTTCCTAGACGTTCAAACACCACAATGGTACACTAGTCAGTGTAGAGGGTTATGGTGATCAAAAAATCAAAGGACTCTTAGTTCAGTTTCACTTCACAGTATGCCCAGTGGGTCCCCAAACACCGAGCCCACTCTTTGGCTATTCTCCGAGTCTGGAAACATAAAATTGAAATACACACCCTGAACAACCAGCAGAATTCTACCCTGACCCATGGCTTGAGGACTATTACCTCAGGGAAAGCCAAGTACAAGTCCCCGCAACGGCCTCTATCTACTAAAATGTTAAATCAAAGGCAATACCAATTTCCAGAAGGACTGAAGAGATTAATAACACGACCAAGACCTTACAAAGTGTAAGGGTGGTAATTTCCGCCACATCCTCTTTCCACTCACCCATATAAGCTGTGCACAAGAAAGATGGACCTTGATAAATTAAAGCAGATTACCATAAACTTTATCAGGTGGTGACTCCAATTACAGCTGATGTTTCTGGTGGTTTTTAGTTGATGGGGAAAATCAATATATCCCACAGAACCCGTACCTAGCTATTGACCCAGCAAATGCTTTTTTCTATATACTGGTATTAGCTTCCTAGGGTTGCCATAACAGAGTACCACAAACTGAGTGGCTTAGAAGAGCAGAAATTTGCTCTCTCACAGTTCTGGGAGGTAGCTGACTGAAATCAAGATGCTCCTTCTGAAGCTTCTCAGGAAGGATCTCTCCTTTCTTCTCCCAGCTTCTGGTCTTCCCAGGCACTCCCTGGTTTATAGTGGCATAACTCTAATCACAACCTCCATCATCACATTGCTATCTTCCTTCTGTGTCTGTGCCTTTGTGTGTGTCTGAGTCCAATTTCCCTTTCTTTGTAAAGACACTAGTCATTTTGGGTCAGAGCCCATCCTAACAACTTCATTGTAACTTAATAACATCTGGAAAGAACTTCTGTCTAAATTAAGTGACATTCACAAGGACTGGTGGTTATTCAGTGTATCCTTTCTAGGGGATACAATTTAATGAATAACAAGGTGCTTTTAGGCGTCCCATGCCTTATGATTAAATTGCTATAATTAATGTTAATGGAATTAGAAGAGAATAAATTAATGGAAAACTACAGACAGTACTGCTAATGGCCCAGATTTTTTTCAAGAATGAAAGTTTGGGTCACCCCATGAGGTAGGGTACTATGACCAGCCAACATGCTTGCTGAAACAAAAGGAATAAATATGTACTGAGAAAAGCAAGAAGCTATGACCTTGTACACAATTACAGAATAAGAATTATAATAGTTATGAATATTGTTTATCTTGATAAAAGTATATTTGTGTCTATGTTGGCCATTTCTTTTCCTTCTCACCATCTTCCAATTCCCTAACATCTAAATTGTGTTAATAGTAATTAACTTATCTCGGTATTTAAGCTGGAGGGTATTAATAGGGGGATGTAATTCAGCCAAAAGTGGAATAAAACTTGACCACAGGGGGACAAAGAAACTTTATCTTTTAGGGAAAGTGTTAGCCTGTTTTCAGTTGTATTATATTATGTATATTGCATATATATATACATATATTGCATTCTATTAGGTGAAAGCACATTTTGATATTGCCTTTGTTAGGAAATTAAATATGTTACAAGTGATACATTGTACATAAGATATTTACAAGGGTGCATTGTGGTGAATTTGTATCAAGTCAATTCAGCTAAAGTGGATCTATGTTTCCCAGAAGTTCTGAGTTAGCGCTGGCCACAAGATACCTTTTGTGCGAGATCTGAAAGGCAAAAGTGAAGCTGATGTCAATATTCTTTTTATGCTCAAAACGTTGGTTCAGGGTTCTAGACGCTGTTGCAGCCCTCACTCACACACTGTCACTCCTCTGCTGGCTCACCTTCATAGCTCAGGAACTCCACCCACTGTCGGATCTCTCCCTTCAGCTTATCAATTCCCGGGCCAGACATGTTTAGCTCTGCGACAGTGCATGCCAGCCTCCTCTGCCCATCACCACCCATCATCAAAGTGGGAGGGGACAGAAGGTGATCAGTGAGGGTTCTTATCCATTCTCATGGCTTCGGGATCATCTGTGTCAGTTACAGTTTCTTGCCTCTCCCATTTCATGCACGTTTTTTCTTCCTAACTGCCTGCCCACTGACCAAGTTCCAGCACCAGATAAAGAAGAAACAATCTCTCATAAGTCTTTTAGCCCACTCCCACAATCATGGGGAGTCAACTCCCCATAATAAATTCCTTATTATATATTCTAGTGATTCTGCTTCTCTGACCAAACTCTGGCCAATACAAGGCAGCCCTAGAACTCAGAAGACACCGAAATGCAGTATTAACCATTGGTCCAGCTAGCAGTCGTCGACTATGTCAAGCCTACAAGACAACAGAGGCTGTTGAGTGCCTAGTGTTGAGATGGTTATGGTTCACAACTATATAGGACCCACTTATTAATGTTTTCCCCTGTGGATATCTCCTTTTAATTATGTTATCTGTCCCCAAATTGGGCTTATTAAATACCAAATAAATTCTTTTCCATATTTTATGACTGAAAAGTAATCAAAACAGTTCATCTGCCTGCAAAAGCCAACATTCCTACCCGCACTGATGTCACTCCAGCCAAAGGCAAAGAAACTTGCCATGTTGATCACCTCTCCAAAAGAAGGAACATTATCACATTTTTAAGTTTCCCTCAGACCATGAAAACCTTCTCAGAGACCCTCATCAGCAGAGCCAGGTGTGCAAGGAAAAGGAGGAAGAATGGG
Organism: Mellivora capensis; assembly: GCA_004024625.1. Lineage (NCBI taxonomy): Eukaryota > Metazoa > Chordata > Mammalia > Carnivora > Mustelidae > Mellivora > Mellivora capensis. The sequence goes on along the minus strand of PISX010007509.1, from coordinate 64,207 downwards.
TGGAAGTGGAGATGTAGGTGGGTAGCAGATGAACTTGCCTCCATGGGGAGAATGGGACATTTCTGTAATATTCTGCCTGAGTCTGTACTGGAAAAAAAGGCTGCCCTTTCTGAAATCTCATGAAAATAGAACAACCCCACACAGGTCAACAGAGAAGAAGGCCTAGAGGGCTTTCCATAAAGTCCTGTCAACCCCAATTCAGCTGATTGCATCAGCAAAGCTTGGGTAATATTACAGAAAACCCAGAGAAGACAGTCCCCCCCAGGGTTGCTGCCAGGACTCGACAATGGGAAGTGAACAAAAAGAGTTTATCCCAGAAGTTGCCTCCTAACGACAATAACAGAGATGACAATAAGCACTGAATGTGAGTGAGAAGACATCTCCTGAGTCAGGGGCATCGCCATTCTTGGCTTATGTTGCATCTTTAAATAAAGAAGGATGCTGAACCCTAGGGCAACCTTGGCAGAGATGCTTAATGTCCACTGAAACCCAGTGTAGACCTGTTGCTGGAAAGCAGCTATCTAGCCAGGGACAACACTTTCCAGAACCCTCTGTGATGAGTTCTCACCAATGGAATGATGAATGAAACTAATTGTATTATATTGAGACTAAAATGAATGAGAAACATATGTGCCCTTTCCATGTTCTCTTCTCCTATATCCTGGGAGGAAGTTGGCACCCAGGGCGGCCTTGGAAATCACATGTCCGAAGGCTCCAGCAGCCCATACCCATGAATGCTCCCGAAGAGTAGAATGCAGTCCCCTCCAGTAGGATTCCACATGAATGAGAAGTACATTTAATCATGTTCAAGTAGTGAGATGATAAGGCTTCTCTATCAAGACAGCGAGAACAGCTGATACAGCCTCTAAGCTATAAGTTTATGATCAGCTAACAGTTTACAAAGACTCGCCTGAAGACCGCTTTTGTGCTTAATTTTCCCTGAAGCATAACAACCCTTTGAAATAGATCGGTTAGTTATTTCTTACATTTTTCATATGAAGACCTGAGACTCAGAATACAGAAGTGATTCCCTAAAGCCACTGCCAAGCAGGAGGGCCAGGATATGGAAGCAGGAGAGATGAATTGGATTTGAGTCCCAAGAACAGGGGTAGAGTAAAGACATGTGCACAGTCATGTACATCAGAGAGCTCTGAGTGAGATCATGGCTCTACCTGGGACTGCCCTTGTGATTTTCAGCAATTTTTGAAGAAGCCATTGCAAAATTGACATACAGTGAGATCTCCATAGGGGGTAACCCAGTGACTGACTGACAGACAATAACCACAGTTCACACTTCCTGAGCCCTTACCACGTGCCAAGCCCTGCTACCACCTTTCACCTACTGGCTCATTTATTCATTTGACACCCCTCCAAGTGGCATACCATTACATCATCCCTATTTTAAAGATGATGAAATTCAGAAAAGGTTAGGTAACCTCTCTAGGATTATATGTTTTCCTCTGGATTCCCCCCACCCCTGCCCCAGCAAGCTAAATCAGAGGGAAAGGAAGTGAGGAGAGAAGAAGGGAAGGTGTGGTTATTATCAAGCTGATTATCACTAAATGCAACTGAATGCTTGACCCCATCAGACCATCCTCCAGAAGCTTCATGAGATGTGATTTGTGACTGTCCATCTGGGGAGAAGGGGATGCATATACATGACTGGAGAGTAAAGTCCAGGGAAGCCCCAGGGCTAAAGGCAAAGGGAACCCAATGTGAGCCTAAAGCGGGGCGCTGTCAAGTTGACTGAGTGAGGTCAACGGCGTCTGTGCACAGTGGAAGCTGGAACAAAATAGAGGTGAGCTCGGAAAAGCCTGAAGTGATGTGTAGTAGCTATAGTATAGATCTGGGAAGTGGCGGAGCCAGTTGGAGTCTGTGGTTTTTGTGAAAGACGTGGTTACCAGTCACCAAGGGGTAGGGGCGGGAGGGGCATGCGTTGTGAATTAGTTCTTTTCCCAGTGGAATTGGTTTATACACATTCATACACACGTTCTCTTCCAATCCTTTGTTATTTCCCATGTTGGAGGATTGGTGGGCCCAAGTCAGAGATACAGGTGTTAGCCCATTCCAGGGAAGCCACAGCTTCTGCTCAGGACAACCAACACTGGAACCTCTACATCCAGGGCCCAAGTGAGGCTTGCCTGTGGAACCACATCTGGCTTGATGACTGGAGACGTCAATGCACCCAACCGTGCCTAACCATTCCCCCCAAGGAAGAATAAGACTGTTGCCCCCAACTGGCCCATTGGTGCCAAATCTGGCACTGAAAAAAAAAAAAAAAAAAGAAGTTTTGTTCTTTGATTATAAAAGTAACACTTCTCCACTTAAGTAAGTAAAAGAGTAACTTCTGCTTACTGTAGAAAATTTGGAGGCATACATACACTGAGAAGTTTAAGAGGAGAACAAGTGTCACCTAAGGTCTTTTTTATCATCCCCAAGATAACCATTGCTCACATTTTGGTGTACTCTTTTCTCAGTTTTCCTATGTGGATATATAATATAAACTATATTTTTAAACAACATTGAGTCACATGTTGTGTTTTATTACTCTGCTTTGTTCTCTCAACCTTTCATGATAACTATTTTATTGCCATGAAATACTCTTTAAAAACACCATATTTACAGCTGGATAATATTTTTAGACATTCAGGGTGTTTATAATTTTTAACTATTACATATAGAACTACGATGAACATCCTTATACATAAGCCTTTGCTCACATTTTTTTATTATTTTCCTTAGGAGAAACTTTAAAAAGTGAGATTATTGTGACAAAGGACATAAGCATATTTATAAAAACTTTGACTGCCAAATTGTTTCCAGAAATGTGTACCAATTTATAGTTCTATCACCAACATGTTAATGCAAAAGCCTTGCAAAAATAAGTCATCATTTTTTAATGTTTTTTTCCCTAGATTAATAGGAGGAAATGGTATCTCATTATTTTGATTCATAATTCTTTGATTAATGACCATTAATTCTTTGATTAGTGACCAATTCTTAGGTTTGCTGACTGGATTTCTTCTACAGATACTTGTTCATTTTCTTTGGTCATTTTTCAATTGGAGTTTTAGTATCTTTTTACCGACTTGATAAAGCTATTTATTCTTTGTCATATTCATTGCAAATTCTTTTGCCTTTTTTTTCATTTCTTTCTTAGCTTTTATGATAGAAGGATGTTTTTAATACAGAGAGTTTTGGGTTTTTGTCTTATGTAGTTAAATCGAACAATCATTTTCTTGGTGATTTATCCCAGGGTTTCATGCTGATAAACTTCCTCCCATCCCAATATCGGTTAAATGGTTTTGTATATTTTCTTTTAGATAATTTAGAAAATGCATAAGGTCTACAAAATCACAACATACGAGAATTGGAAAAGCTGTCAGTGTCCTTTCATTTTATAAATAAGAAAATTCAAGCTTCGGAGGTAAAGAGACACAAACACCAGATCACACAGTCAGTAAGAGGCAAAGCCAAGATTTTATTTTTCAGTAAGTATAATTAGCACACGATTAAATCCATAAATATAAAGTATTCAACTTAATAAATTTTGACAGTTGTATGTACTCTTATATCTATCACCTAAATCAAGACACGGAATATTTCCACCACCATCAGCAACCACTATCTGATCCCTCTTACTACAGACCATATTTGCCCGTATTTGGATTTTATTAAAATGGAATCATAGAGTAAGTACTTTTAGTAGCTCCCTTTGTTCACTCAGCATAAATTATTTGAGATTCAAACATAGAGTAGTATCTATAAGTAGTTTATTCTTTTTTTATTGCTGAGTATGAATAGTCTGAACATAATACAGTATATTAATCCGTTCTCCCATTTATGGGCATTTGAGCTGTTTCCAGTTTGGGACCATTATGAAAAAGGCTGATACAAATATTCCTTTAGAAGTACTTGTTTAGACACATGATTTCATTTCATTGGGGAATGGAATTGCTGGGTCATCAGATAGGTGCATGTTTTAAAGCTAGGGTTTGCAATCTCCCTCTGAAAACCATGCCCCAAGCCATTGGACCACATCTTCTCTCACAGATCCAAGCATGAGGGGGTCAAGTTCAAATTCTAGCTCTTCCACTTCCTTGCGTGGGCAAGTCACTTCACCTCCCAGTGCTTTGTTTCCTCATCCTCCCCAGCCCCTCAGGGGGCTCTGAAGAGTAAATGAGGTAAAACAAATGAAGCAGTTAGGATGGAGCCTGGCATATGGTTTGCTTTTAGTATTATTATTATATTAGAGAATGTGTCTGTCTGCATTTAGTCTGTCAGATACTGGATTGGATTGGAAAAGGGTTCTCTTGAAACCAGCCAGGGAAGGCCTCCCTGTGAAGGTGAGGGTCACACTTTAAAGATGATTTATGGAAGACTGTCCTTTCCCACAAATTCAGCTGGACCTGCCACCAAAACGCCCATGTTCAGACCAGGTCCCTTTGAGCATCCCTGCTGACTCTGAGGCTCTCACCTCCAAGTCTTTGCACTTGCCTTTGTGGGGTTCAGCACAGAGTTTTCCTGCTTAGTGCTGAGCCCCAGCCAGTCCCTGAGGACTCACAGCTTTTAAACCCTCTTTAACATCTGAGCAGAATCCCACACCCAGGTCTACTTCTCCTCCTTGGGCGGAGGTAACCAAGATGGATCAACCAGATGACACGCTCCATAGGCTTTATTCCTGCACTTATCAACGTGGATAATCACACAAAGGTCCGTTTCTAAAACTTGGAGAGTGATATATACATACGTATATTTGATGCCATGTAAATAGAACTTGAAAAATGTGAAATTGTGCTATTTTTGTGAGGATATATGGTCATGGAGCCATACTGTGTAGAAATAGTCCAAAAAAATAGAGAGAGAACAGTATGAGAGTGGTATGCACCCAACTAGCTTAGGGTCGCCTAATTTGGGACCAAACTATAGAGTAAAGATAAATGCACTTTATTTGTGAAGAATAACGGAAGGTTTGGGAACTGCAAGTGACTTGATCAGAGCTGCAGCGTAGGATGTAAAACTTACAGGGGAAGGAAGGAAAGATTTAAGCCCTCAGCCTTCCCGGAGGCACTGTTACAGGTACTCAGGACCTGTCCGTGAAATCCCTGTTGCTTTCCCGGCCTGAGGCAGAAAAGCCTGGTTCAGGGCCATCCAGGTAGACGACAGCTAAGGAGGGCCTGGGGGCGTGTGGGGGAGAATGAAAGATCAGGGTGGGAAGTCCGAGTGAATGCCTAGGTGGGTTCAGAGTGCAAGGTCCTGGGAGAAGGTGGGGAGAGGAACTGTGTCAAGCACGGAAGGGTGACCCCGAAAGAGGGGGTGTCCCTGACGGAAGCAGGGAACACAGGCAAGAAAGTATGGGCTCCCGCTCTAGGCGTAGCCCTGCGGCCAAGCCAGGTTCTACAAAGATGGAGGGCACGTTGCTTGTCCCCCAGGAGCTCACAAATGAGCTGTGACAACCATTCATTCAGCGAATACTGTCTGATGAAGTGTGCTGAAATCTACACCAGGTAAACTGTCATCCTAGCCACCTCGCGAGAACTTGATCTACAGCCCCAGACAGCGACGGTCCGGGGGGGCTTCGTGCAGAGATTTGAGACATGGGGCTCTGGACAGCAACGAACATGAGAGAGTCATGACGTGCACTTGCCCCTCACCCAGCTCAAGTACCTGCGCCGCCCCTCCCTAAACGCCGGGAATTCCCGAGGTCCTGGTCTCCAGCTGGCTCAGCCCGCAGAAGCCATAGGCCAGGACCGTAAACTTTCCAAAATCAAAACATCCACTCAGGGAAGATAAATTTTTGGTTCCGGGCAGACTGTCTGAAAAGGGCCGTTAGAAAGGCCCACCCTGGGCGCTGACCGCTCCCGTGGGCCAACCTGGGCTTCAGCCTCAGCTCAGCCACTCACTCACAGGGTGACCCCTGCAGTGACTTCATCTGTGTGGCCTTCACAGTCCCTTCATGGTCGTGAGGACTTGCTTCAGTGTCCTGGGGCCACTCCAGCTAACACCACTGTATCAGTTTCCCAGGGCTGCGGTTACAAAGGACCACAACCAGGGTGGTTTAGAACAGAAACTGATGGACTCAAAGTTCTGGAAGCTGACACTCTAAGATCAAGGTGTCCAGGGTTGGCTCTCTCTGAGAGCTGTTCCAGGCCTCTCTCCTGGCTTCTGGAGGTTAGCTGGCAATCGTCGAGGTTCCCTGACTTGTAGACACAACGTCCCAATCTCTCCATGTTCCATGGTGTTCTCCCCATGTGTATGTCTGTCTTTCCACATGGTTCTTTTTATAGGACTCCAGTCACACTGGATGAAGGGCCCACCCTACTCCAGTACAATCTCATCTTAAGAAGTTATAGTAGCCTTATCCCGACCCCGTTGCTAACTAAGGTCATGTTCTGAGGCAGTGGAAGTTAGGAGTACCTCATGAATTTCTCACAGTTCAACCTCTAGCAACAATCCTGAATGTCATTCTTCCTCCCATGGGCCTCTAGGGTGACCATAAAATTTATCATTCAAACTGGAAATCCTGAGAATGGAAAGGGTACTGTAGCAATTATGGCAGACAACAGGTGTGACTGGAGACAGACCAGGCAGCCTGGGTCCTGTGGTCCCCAAAGGGCCTGTGAGATCCGACAGAGGCACCTGACGAAAGGCTGAGAAGCAGGGCTCTGGATGTTGTTTCTGCCTCCAACCGGGTCACTCTGTGACCCGGATGAAAATCACAGCCTCCCGCAAAATAGGAAGTAGACAGAGTGGGAGAGAGAGAAAAGGAAGGAAGCGATGCCTGGGAAGTGTAGGGGGCTGAGAGAGGCTGGTACTGGGGATGTTGGGACATGTGGATGGCTGTAAAAAAGCCATTTCAGTTTCAAGCAGCAGCTGTTTACTGAGAGGCAAGTATGGACTCAAGCCCAGGTCCGACCCACAGGGTATACGCGGACCCAAGTGATGTATGGAAGACACACCCCCAATGAGTTTCCAGCCCATCCATCCTGGGTGACACTGAATCACATGAGTAGTTAAAGGGCATCTCAGTGCTGTGTGAGGTGCCGTGCTCAGTACTTGTTTGTGCTGCCAGGTTCAGGAAAGGAAGCTTCACGGTCCTCTAAAGTAATTGGGAGATGTAGAGTATAGGAGAGGTCACTGGAGACCAGCAGAGCAAAGGCCAGATTGGGTAAGGGATGGTGACTAGAACCACCTGAATAAAAATGGCCTCAAAAAATGAATAGGGAGGCTGACTGATGGACATCGGGCAGGGTGTATGCTATGGTGAGCACTGTGAATTGTGTAAGACAGATGAACCACAGACCTGTACCCCTGAAACAAATAATACATTATATGTTAGTTTTAAAAAAATAAATAGGGAGGGGCACCTGGGTGTCTCAGTCGTTAAGCGTCTGCCTTTGACTCAGATCATGATCCCAGGGTCCTGGGATCTAGCCCTGCCTCGGGCTCCCTGCTCAGTGGGGAGTCTGCTTCCCCCTCTCTCACTCCTCCTGCTTGTGCTCCCTCTCTCCCTGTCTCTCTCTGTCAAATAAATAAATAAAAATCCTTAAAAAAAAAGTGAACAGGGAAGTGTCCCTCCTCCTCTATTTTCTGAATGTGTGCAAGATTCATGTGATTTCTTCCCTAAAGTTTGATAGAATGTTCCAGCGAAGCCACCCGGGACTGGAGCGGTCTTCCTGGGAAGGTTTTAAATTATGAATTCAATTTCTTTCATTAATTTGTGTCTATTCAGATTCTTATCCCTTCTGAGTAAGTTTTGGTTATTGGTGATATTTATTGCACTGTCTCTTCCATCCAGGATGTCGAAGTTGTTGGCATAAAGTTTTAAAAATATATCCCTATATGATCCTTTTAATGTCTGTGATACCTCTACTAATTTCTTTTCCATTCTAGACATTGGCAATTTCTGTCTTCTCTCTTTTTTTCTTCACCTGTCAGAGCTAGAGGTTGTCCATTTTATTCCCTGCAAAAAACCAGCTTAGAGTTCATTAAATATTTCACCTTTTTTGTTGTTCTTTCTTTTTCAAAAACTTGTGCTCTTTGTGTAGGGACTAATTTGCTTCTCTCTTTCTACATTCTTAAAATGGACACTTAGATCCAGGATTTTAGACTGTTCCAATCTTCATCTAAATGAATTTAGATTCATTTATTCATGCTAATGGATGTTAGTATGAATATTAGACTATTCATACTAAATGAATAGTATTCAAAGCTATACCTTTTCCTCTAAGAACGTCTTTTGTTACATCCACAAATTTTGATAATTTGTAGTTTTATCTTCATGCTGTTCAAAACCTTTTCTACTTTCCCTTGTGACTACATGAAAGCACATCTCTTATAGATAGGATATAGCTGAGTTCTTGCTTTTTTTAATCAGGTGTGACCACCTCTGTATTTTGAGTGGAGCTCAAACTATTTACATCTTAAATAATTATGGTTAGGTTTAAATCTACCATCTAGGATTTTTTTCTAATACTTGTTTCATCATTATTTGTATCATATTTTACTCTCCTTTCATGCCTTCTTTTTTGTTAACTGGATTATTTTTTAAGATTGCATGTTATCTCTTCTATTGGCTTCTTAGTTATGCCTCTAATTATTTTGGAGGTCACTCTAAAGCTTGTAATGTGCATTTTTTTATAATGTGCATTTTTATTACAGTTTACCTTCCAGCATATCATCGCACATCACAGAGTATGTAAGAACCCTTCAACAATATTCTTGCATTTCCTCCTTCTCATCCTTTGTATGATTATTGTCCTACATTTAATTTTTACATATATCTCACAATCCATTTTTACATCATTTGCTTTAAACACCCAATAGTCTTTTTCTTTAAAGATTTATTTATTTGAGAGAGAGAATGCGTGCACACACACACATGCATGTGGAGGGGAGGGGCAGAGAGAGAGGGAAAGAATCTCAAGCAGACTCCCCTCTGAGCAGGGAACCATGTGGGGCTTGATCCCATGACCCTGATACCATGACCTGAGCCAAAGTCAAGAGTCGGACACTCAACCGACTGAGCCACCCAGGTACCCCCAGTCAATGGTCATATTAAAAAATTCAAAACTGAAAGTACCTTTTATACTTTAGCATATGCTTACCATTCCTAGCACCCATCATGCTTCATGCATACCCATGTTCTACCTAGTATTGTCTTTCTTGTTCCTGAAAAGATTCCTTTAACATTTCTGGGAGTTCACGTCTTCCATCTATAAATTCCTTTGGCTTTTGTTTGTCTAAAAAAGTCCTCATTTCTTTCTTATGTTAGAAGATACTTTCACTGGCATAGAATTCTAGGTTGACAGACACCCCTCTGCCCAGAACTCGAGTCACTATCTTCAGACTCGCGTATTCTCTGACAAGAAGTCAAACTGAATTTTGCTCATTTGTAACTAAGGTGTCTTTTTCCTCTGCTGCTTTTTGAAGATGTTTTATCATGCATTCTCGACTATTTTTTATTATATGCCTTGCTGTGCTTTTCTTTGCATATCTTTTCTGCTTGAGGCTCTCTGAACTGTTTGAATATATACATTTCTAGTTTTTATAAATTTCAGAAAATTTTGGCCGTTCTTTCTTCAAGTATTTATTCTGTCCTCATTCCTGGGACTCCAATCATGTATGTGTTGACCAGTGGATACTTCCTGTTCTACATGTCACTTAAAGTCTACTCAATTTTTTCAGACATTTTTCTTTTTGCGTTTCATTTACATTGTTTCTGCTGCTGTCTTCAAGTGCACTGATCTTTTCTTCTCAATATAATTTGTATTTTTCAACTCTAGAAGTTCTATCTAGTTCCTTCCTGTACCTTCCATTCTTCTCATTATCTTTATATTTTCTACTAGATCTTTGAGCATCTTTAGCATATTTATAATAGCTGTTTTATTTAGGTAAACTATTCATTAAGGAACAATTTTAAATTTACAGAAAAGTCACAAGATAATACAAAGTTCCTGTGCATCCAACCTCTAGTTTCTCCTAATGGTAACACCTTACAGAACATTGGTCAAAACTGAGAGATTAATATTGATATAGTACTCTGAACTAAACTCAAGTCTTTCCTTGGATTTCACCAGTTTTTCCATTAATGTCCTTCTTTATTCCAGAACCCAATCAGGATGCCACATTGCATTTAGTCATCATAACTCCTTAGTTCCTCTGGACTGTGACTATTTCCCAATCTTTTGTTGCTTTTGTGATCTTGACAGTTTTGAAGAGTACTAGTCAAATAATATGTACAGTGTTTCTCCATTAATGTTTCTCATGTTTAGTCTGGGGTTACATGGAGTTTTTTGGAAGAATACCACAGATATGAAGTACCCTTTTCATGAGATCATGTCAGGAGATCAATGACATTAACATAGTACTGATATTTGAACCTTTATTATTTGATTAAGATACTGTCAGGTCTCTCACTGTAAAATTAACTATATTTCCTATTCCTCATTCTTTCCTTGGAAGTGAGTTACTCAGCTCAGCCACACTCTGGGGGCAGATATGAGAAAACTAAAATACATTTTTGTTATTTTTATCATGTCTGTTTCTGCATATGTTTCTTTGAGTAATTTTTTTCCTAGTTGTGAGTTATGCATTTTCTTGATTTTTTACAAATCTAGTGATTTGTGGAATTTCACATTATTGAATGCTAGGTTTGTTCTGTGTCTTTAAAGGGTGCTGAACTTTATTCTGGCAGTCAGGTAAGTTATCTGCATATCAGTATAATCTTCTGTGCTCTTATGAAACCTTTTGTCAGGCAGGTCTAGAGAAGCCTTTGTTCTAGATTGGTTAAGTCCTACTATAAAGACATGTCCAATCTGAGGCCTTCATGGTATCAAACCAGCTTTCTCCCCACAGTCTGGTAGAAGGATTCCCAATCCTGTGCAAGCTCTGGGAATCTTTTGGCCACAACTCCTTAGTAATTATTCTTTACTTAGCAGCGATCTTCTCCCAGTCTCTTGAATGGTCTCCCACAGACTAAGGAACCCTTATGCACATTTCTTTTTTTTTTTTTAAGATTTTATTTATTTATTTGACAGACAGAGATCACAAGTAGGCAGAGAGGCAGGCAGAGAGAGAGGAAGGGAAGCAGGCTCCCTGCTGAGCAGAGCTCAATCCCAGGGCTCAATCCCAGGACCCTGAGACCATGACCTGAGCCGAAGGTAGAGGCTTTAACCCACTGCGCCACCCAGGTGCCCCCCTTATGCACATTTCTGAAGCTCCTTCTCTGTATAACTCTTTCATCTCTGGTCTCTACCTCCTGAATTCCAGCCACCTCAGCCTCTCTGAACCCCAGTTTCTGCCTCCTAATTCAGCAGAACACTGCGTTCTGTTTGGGTTCCTGTCCCCACCCCCTGCCTTGACCATGGTCCAGAAATTACCTCCCAGCAGAAACCAGGGGAATTGTAGAGCTTGCACCTTTCCTTTTCCTTCTCTCAGAGATCAGTCCTGAGCTGTCTATTACCCAGGATTCCACAATGTTAATTCATTGATTGCATCCAGTTTTCTTGTTGCCTATGGCAAAGGGACCATGACAGATCTTTTAGCCGCTTGTGGTAGGAAGTGCTTCTAAATTTTTATAGTTTCTACATCTTCCCACAATTCCCTCACTGGGGTGGCAGCAGGGGTAGCTACTTATTAGCGTTACCTTAATAGGTGGTTCCCTAACACCTTTGTAGCTGGTCTTGCTTTCTCAGTCCTCCAATAAAATTGGAAAATTATATTGTTAGTAACCATTTATATTATATTCTCTCCATTAAAATAATGTGTTTTCTCTCTTCTGTCAGGACCAATCACCTCCCTTTGGTTTAAAGGGTAAGAAAAATGGATGGAGAAAGAGAGTTGGTAAGATGCATTTCTTGGAAGAGGATTGATAGTTCAGTAATAGTAGATATAGATGTTCTCTGTCCTTCTCCCCACTTCAAGCAAAGGAACACTGGAACCAGAACACAGGTTGGTAAAAAAAAAAAAAATTCTTAGGAGAGCATTAAAAAGTGTCCCCTGGAATTGGAGGTGCCAGGGTCATATCTGACTCTCAAGAGAAGACTTCTGAGTGCAGAGAGTGGGTAGTTCTGAGGAAAGGCATGATGAGAAGCTGCACAGAGAGTGGCCTTCCAGAACCTGACAGGGCCAGAGTGCCAGGTTTTTGCTCTGGGCCAGACATGGTGGCTAGGCTGAACCCATCTAAAAAGTACGCTCATGAGAGCTTCCTCCAGGCCCCTGATAGCTTGGTTTAGATACTTCTAGAAGCAGGACCTGTGGAGGTTGCTTACCAGTTGGAGGATAAGTGTTCTCCATTTGGAGGAGAGGAGGACTTCCAATAATTCAGGAAAGTCCCCATGAGAGAAAGATCCTAGTGTTGGGCATCAGCCAAATCAGAGGTCTCCTATTCCAGACTACTACACATCAGCCAAAGACAAACCAGTGGGGGAGGAGGCAGGACCAGCTACTCCTTCTCTGCCATGGGCTGCAGTGGATGTGGGGAGAGAGAGACGGAAGAGTTTAACCCAAATAAAAACTTAAAACTTTTGTAGGCAAGTCTGGACTCTCTGGTACATGAAAATGAGACTGTTCCTTACTACCTGCAAGGGGCCAGAGAGCTGCGGCATCCACATGAGTTCTCAGGTTAGGGATCCAACTGAGCATGTAGGAAAGGCAATAGTCAGAAAATAGAGCCATATCTCATTATTTTAGGCAATGGGACTCTAAAAGTCAGAGACGAAGAGCAGGCTGTTGTTCTGTGGTGTTGCTGTGGTGAGAATCAGGTTCAGGTCCTCCTCACTACCTGTGAGTATGTCCCCATGGGGGTGGGGCCCAAAATATCCGCCCCTGCTTTCACAGACCTTAGACTCCTGTCCCTGCCCCACTGTGTGGGACTCCCAACACCACAGTGCTCTCATGGTCCAGCAAGAGGGAGGAAACAGATTAGTCCTCAGGCACCAGGCCTCAGCCAACAGTGTGAGGCTGGAGCATGTGTTGCCAAGGGAAACTGGAGCCTTTCTCAGGAAGAATGGCAGGGAGAAGCTAAGGTGGTTGCTGCTCACATTCATTGTTTTTTTCTCTCCTGTCTGTCCTGGAACTCTGTTCTATAAAATATAATAAAAACAAATGACCAGGAGAAAAAACTGAATACAAACATAGCAAACAAAACAAAATACAAACATGCAAAAATACAAGCTTAAAATTTGCATTGGGTTCGATAGACACAAAACTATTCAATTAAATTGCAATTTCTGCACTAATTTCATTGTGTATCAGGATCATGCTGTGAGGGGCTCTAACTGGGCTCAGTTAGACAGCAGCCATGACAGCTCCACATGGCCGATCATTAGAACTCACAGCATTTGGACAGACCCAGACTGAGATATCTTTCGTCTCCAGCCTCCTTGAAGCAACTTCTGAATGGGTAAATCTCCAAGCATCAAACTTCTGGGCCCTCTAACATCAGCTCCATGCCCTAAATCTCTCTCTCAAAGTTCGTGCCACTCCTTGCACCTGGCATATCCTCGTTCTGACGTGGCAAATCCAGCCCTAACCAACTGTGAGGACCAGCTTCAGTGCCACCTGCACCATTTGTCCCCATTCTCCTGGATACCATTGCCCATAAGGGAGCTGAGCAATACTTCTCCTAAGCACACCTCCCGTCTTACCAGCACTGTGGTGATTTATGTCCGTGTCTCACCTTCCCTGTGAGACTGTAAGGTACCTGGGGGCAGGACTCATGTCTCCTTTATCTTTGCAAACTTCATAAGAGCGGGCACAGTGGTTACCTCCTGAAGTCGGGCTTTCATCTACGACTGGAAACAGCAGAACCCTCGCCCTCAGTCTGGATGGAGCCGGCTGGGCAGAGATAAATAGCTGTTTGTCTGGTCTTCCTACCTCGAGTGCCAGGAAGTTCCAGGCCCTGATGGACTCCAGCCAGAGAAATCCCAACCGCCCTGAGGAAAATGGCTGATTGCTAAGTGGACCCTTTTGAAGGGCTCTGTGCCTCTCTAAGCTCTTCAGAAAATGAGGACACCAGCTGTCTCCTGTCTCAGGCAAGCCGGCGCTCCTTTTCATCTCTCTTAGGCCTCTTACTGCCCGGCAGGGTGTCAGAGCCCAATGCCAGTTGTCCCAAGACGGGGAAGCAGATTTGACAGATGGAAGATAGGTTAGCGTTGTGTGAAGGGAAACCACTTTTGTTTAGACCCCCATGTGCATGGCGGGCACAAGGCTTGATTACAGGGTGAGGAGCTGTGGAAGGAATGTGCCTCCTAGCTGGGAAACAATCGTGGGCTGTGTTTGCTCCTGCATCCCAGGATGCACCAGGACAGAGGGCAGCGGGCCGGCAGCTCCCTGTGCCACAGTTCATACCTGCAGGAACCACACCCACGTCCCTCCAGCCCCTTAGAGAGGTTTCCATGCCCGCAACTCCTCCGTGATGTCCCTGCCATAAATCAGTCATGGCTACCCCCAAGTCACAGGCAGTCTGAGCTAGGCGACTGAGAAATGTGAGGAGTGGGGACAGCTTCCTGTCTGGCTTTATCTCAACTTCTGTGGCAGGGACAGATCCCCTCAGACGGTTCCCTGAGCTAGCCCCTGCCATGCCAAACCTCAAAACAAGATTCCCTGTGCTGAGGATTGTATCCAGCTATGAAAGAGACCCAAGGGGGCACCTGGGTGGCTCAGTGGGTTAAGCCACTGGCTTCAGCTCAGGTCGTGATCTCAGGGTTCTGGGATGGGGCCCCACATCTGGCTCCCTGCTCGTCAGGAAGCCTGCTTCTCCCACTCTCACTCCCCGTGTTTGTGTTTCCTCTCTCGCTGTGTCTCTCTCTGTCAAATAAATAAAATCTTTTTTTAAAAAAAAGAAAGAGACCCAAGGAAGAGAGAAAGGAGGAGGGAGCTAAGAAAACAGATAGGAAGATGCGGGTGTAGGGCTGGGAGGAGCTTGAGGGAAAGATATGAAGAAAGATCATTCTTAAAAAAAAAAAAAAGAAAGAAAGAAAACACGGGAAAGAGAAATAACAGAAAAAAGTGAGCAGGGAAAAAAAAAGAGAGCGAGAAAAGGCATCTGAAAAAGCTAGGGAGAAAAGATGGCAAATAAGAAGTAATGGGAGTAGCAAGGGTTTTGGAGAGCCTTATTGATTGATACAAAAGTTTCTTAAATACACTTCCCCTCCAAGGTGGAATCCTGGATCCACACTCCCTCTGATGATGCCAGGAAGGACCAGGGCCACCCAGGTGAAGCTGGGAGTCTCTCAGTGAAGCCCAAAGAAGTCCCTGCCTCTCGCTCCTAGGCAGTCCCCGTCCTGGGAGGCCCTGGACTGTGAGTACAGGGCTCAGCCCAGCGCAGTGCGGAGCCCAAGAAATGGTGTCATCTCATGGAGGATGTCCGCTGAGCTGCCTGGAAAAGCTCACGTGTACGTGTATGTGTGCACATGCACGCGTGTGAGCCTGCAAGATAGAGAGAGAGAGAGAGAGTGAGAGTTGAGGGACGGATGAGGAGCTCGCCTTCCAGGGTTGGAAAATCTTGCCACTATGAGAGTTCTGATCACTTTTGATTTGGGTGTAGCTGTTTTCCTCTTGTAATCCCCAGTGTGGTGAGCAGAAGGAGGCGGAAAAAAACACTCCGTGAAGTCTTTTTCCATTAAGAGGCCACTAAACTGAGTAAGTAATTCAGAAATAAGGGTCTGCTGCACGCAAAGCTTCCAACTCATATATCCCTGGACTTTGAAGAGCTTCTTTTGTCCCAAAACGCCCAAGAGAGAAGGAACAGTATTTTTTAAATTATTTTTGCGATAAATACACATAACAAAGTTGTTGGGTTTTTTTTTTAAGATTTTATTTATTCCCGATGCGGGGCTCGATCCCAGGACTCTGGGATCATGACCTGAGCCGAAGGCAGAGGCTTAACCCACTGAGCCACCCAGGCACCCCTACACATAACAAAGTTTACCATACTTCTCATTTTTAAGTGTACAGTTCAGTACATTAAGTATGTTCACATTGTTGTACAACAAGTCTCCAGAACTTCTTTCATTTGCAAGCTTGAACAACTCCCTATTAAACAACTCCCCATTCCCCCTGCCCCCTCAGCCCCTGGCATCCACCATTCTACTTTCTGTCCCTATAAATCAGACTGCTCCCAGCACCCATATAAGTGGAATTGTACAGTATTTGTCTTTGAGTGACTGGCTTATTTCACATCATGTAATGTCCCCCAGGTTCACGCCTGTTGTAGCATGGGTCGGAATCCCTTTCCTTTTCAAGACTGAATAATATTCCATTTTGCTTACCCTCTCATCTACCTTTTGGCTATTGTGAACCATGTTGCTATGAACGTGAGTGTACAAAGACCTCTTCAAGACCCTGACTTCAGTTCTTTTGCGCATATACCCAGAAGGGGAATTTTCAGATCATACTGGTAAATCTATTTTCAATTTCTGAGCACCTGCCATATTATTTCCCACAGTGGCCATACTACTTTGACGTTCCCACCAACGCTGCACAAGGGTTGCAATTTCCCCACATCCTGGCTGACACTTGTTCTTTTCTGGTTTTTTGATACAAGTCATCCTAATGGGTGTGAGATGGTAGGTCGTTGTGGTTTGGATTTGCCTTTCCCTCATGATGAGTGACGTGGAGCCTCTTTCCATGAGCTTATTAGCCATTTGTGCATCTTCTTTGGAGAAATGTCTATTCATGTCCCTTGCCCATTTGTTGTTAATCAGTATGTTCTGTTTTGTTTTTGACTTGTAGGGATTCTTTATGTATTCTGGATATTATGTTATCACATATATGATTTGCAAATTCTTCCATTCCACGGGTTGCTTTTCATGGCTGATCCTCTCCTTTGATGCACAAAAGTTTTTAATTTTGAAGTTGTCCAATTTAATCTTTTTTTCTTTCTTTTTTTCTTTTCTTGCCCATAAAGAGCAGTATTTTAAGCCAACTTCAATACTATGGCTCTTCTCAAGCTACCATTAAGAGAAAGAACAAGATAAAACCCTGTCCAGTAGAATGCCATGTGTATGCCCCAGCAGCTCAGACCAGTCCCAAGGGAGCAGGCATGGACCAGGTTAGGAGCCAGCCTTACATTCTGTTTCTTTCTGTGTCAGAGTTTGTATGTGAGGCTATCAGAAATTCTGTCTTTGAAGACCCAGGCTAAATTTAGGGTTTCGGTTTTGAGGGTTTTTTTGTTGTTTGTTTTTTATTTTTATTGCTGCTAGTTGGGTCCTACAACAACAAATCTTGAAGAAATCACTATACAGAAAAGATCCAGGAAAATGTCCCAGGTTTTCTGGCCAGCTCAGATCTTCACTATTTTCAGCAGAAGGGAATCATCCTAAAAAGTCAATAAATGGTCCCAAAGGAAGTGAGCCAACTGCAGGCATTTAACTGCTCAGAAAGATAAGGAGTTGAAAGCATCTTATGAGAAGGTGCTCAGGATTCAGGGTCCTGCCTCCAGGCTTCATGAACCCTAATTCAGATCTAGTGTTAGCTGTTGGGTCCTCTGCCAGAGAAATATGGGAAAGCCAGCTTTTCCCTAATTTCATTGATTATGTCAGCCACTGATGGACACCATCTGTGAACCCAAACCAACCTTAACACATTCAAATCTCCTGGCATGAATTCATCATTTTCCTCTCCTTGTGGAAAAACAAAACCAGTTTATTGAAGACACTTTCAACCCAATAGTGCCAATAGGGGACTAGAAAGGGCCTCACATGCAGGGAGGGCAAAGCTGTTGGAACTCTGCCAACCTCATCACCCTGTAGAGGAATGTTCCGTTTTCCCAGAAGGCCCCATGTAGGACACAATCTGCAAGGCTCTGATGTCTGGTTGTTTCCACCCATCCATCCCTCTTCTTTCTTAACCTACCAGTCCAAGTTACTTGAGTGCAAGGCCATGTGCAAGGCACCATGCTGAGAGCAATGGCAGTGGTGAGGGGACAGCAGACTAGAATTACACATGTATAATACTAGTACAGTGTGTTGTAATATATAACATGTATGTCTCTAGTATTAGACGTCATGGTGCCTATGGACAGGTTTAGTGATTGAAAGACATCCCTAGAACAGGAGTGATCAGTATGAGACAGACTTGGCACCACACAGCTGAGTATGGTGAGTGTCACAGACAAGGGGTCTAGGAGGGGGGAAATCCCAGTGGCCTGATCCCGAAGCCACCCACAGACACCAACACAAACTCAAGCATACATATCCCCAAACCATCACCTGCACACTCAGACCCTGATATACACCCGCAGCCACACACACAGAGACACCCATCCATACACATCCACACCCCGGAAAGAGATGCGCTCTTCACACACAAGGTCAAGGATAAATTCTTTTTAAGTTCCCCATGAAAGAAATGAGAAATAGACAAAATCCCAGGGCTCCCTAGAGAGGATAGGTGACCAGAGAAGTCACTCACAGCTGAATTTTTAATGTCATCATCCTTTGCCCCATTCCAAACAGGTTTCATGTGCATCTTGTAAGAAAACATACCCCAAGTTCCCGTAAGGGTTGGGTCTGTTGAAAGAGTAAATTGGTGTTCGTGGGAGGTGGTTGCTAGAATTTCAGGTGAAGAGAAGAAGCGAGCATGGGTGTTTAGTCCAGAATTCCACATGTGCTCGAGACATGCATTTATTTGTGTAAACAGATAATGGTCTTTTAATTGCTCTCTGGCTCATTTTTAGCACAAGTCAAGTTCCTGTGCTTTGTACTGCCTGGACAGTGACTGGGCCTTGAGGAAGTCCAGGTGGTTTCTGACTGAGGCTAGAAGCACATGACTTGTCCAAGGGAGAGCCCAGTTGATTCCAAAGGTCTGTGTTCCTGGACTCCTGACCAAGTTTCATTCCCAGTGGAATGCAGCTTCCTGGTTCAAAGATAAAAATCTTTGATTCCTTCCTCCCACCTACCCTATTCACAAAAAGTCATAGGAAAAAAAACAAAAAGGCCTGGCTTGGAATAGAAGCCCTAGAGGTTTATTTAGACATCACTGGCCCTTTGCAAATCAACATTTAAATGAGTTAATGCACATGAATCAGAAACACAAGGATCACATTCCCTCTGAAATATTTGGGGTGCAAAATGCTCTCTGAATTTAGCCTAATCCCAAATTAGGAGGCAGGCCAGCCTTTGTTAAGTCCCCCTTGCCCTGATGTTTGGCCCAGCAACTGGGAACCCCAGTTGGTCAGGACAGGGCTGGAGCTTCCAGCCCTGAATTCCTGTGGCTGGCTCGTGACAGCCACCTTGACAGCCTGCCTGGGGTTGGGGGCGGGAGTGGGGGGATCCTGCACCCAGGCTCCACAATCCATACCAACAATACCAAAGGCATTGTGATGGGTCTTCCCCAGCAGGCAGAATGTGAGGCGAGCAATAATGAGAACAATGAAAGGGTCTGACATGGAAATTTCAGTAGGAAACAAGCAATTACATGAGAACAAACATTCCCAACGCCACTCACAATCATCAGAACACATAACAGTAATTATAAAAACGATAGCAACAAATTTAGACCCGGAGCAGTTTGTGCTTTGGAAAAAGGAGTCCTCCTGGGGTGGAGCTGTGACCTTTCCTGGCACATGTGGAGAGAGAGAGAGAGAGTGTGTGTGTGTGTGCATGCACGCACACGCCTCTTAGAACACATGAATTTCATTTGACTTGATTTAAAGCTGGATCTCTTTCCCCTGCAGTTGAAACCACTTCTCTTGAACAAACACATTTCCATCCACCAGGCAGGGAGGAAATTGTGAGTCAGAAAAGAGGACAGGATTTTCTCTGGACCTGCTGTATGTTCAGTCTGAGGACTGCTGGAAAATGTTCAGACCTGGAGAAAAGAATGGTCCCCAACTGGAAAGCTGCACCCTCCAGCCCAGGACTAGAAGGTAGGGGTCACAGTAAGGAGGGTCTTGGATGGAAATATCTTGCTATGATCTAAACCGACTAGATCACACCAGCTGTCCTTTTTTTCATGGAGACTCATGTCACCATCAATCCAGTGTCTAAGGTTTCAAAGGTGAGTTCTTTCCTTCCATTGAGTGAGAATAAATTCAAGGCTCTGGGTTGTGGAGCACGTCTACCTTCTCCCTCCTTGGTCTCCATTGTGAGATGCCTTTACCCCCCTCTCTAGTCTCCATATCATAAATAGCCGTTGGTCCTAGCACTACAAAGAGGAGGCATCCAAACATAAGGAGACAGCCTGAGAGAATGACGAGAGTATGGAAGAGTTTACACGTGGTGTTGGATTGGCAACTGGGGGCCTAGCTAGGAAGGCTTCAAGCTGACATTAATTGCAGTGTATGGCTGGTGCTTATTTTTTCCTTTAGCCAGCTACAAGCTCCCTCCTCCCTCTCCTTCCCTGTGAGGCCCTTGGGGCCACCCCTGGCCTGGTCCAGGCCAGGCCCTGATTTACCATGCCGGAGGGGGCGTACTGTAGCTAGAAGTCACTGAATCACCTGCCAACACTAGCAGCCAAATTTAGATTCCCAGTGGCCTCTGCTGCCAGCCTTGGGAGGTGTGCTGACCCCAGAGGAATCCAGTTAATTCTGTGGAACCCACCCTGGCTGGTCCGTGGGCCACGTTGTGAAATAAGGACTGGGGTTTTGGCATGTGTCACCTTTATTCCTTCAGATTATAGGCTCAGTCCTCTAGGCTAAGAGGCAAAGTTGCTCAGATCTGCATAAACTCTCCAGAGAACTGAAACTGAGGTCTTATCCCACCCCTCCCCCTACTCGGTCCCAGGGCAAATGGCAGCAACAGACACTTTCTTGTACCCAAACAAACAGCAGACAGGAGACTGGGCACAAAGCACTTGGGCAGGGTCTCTTCTTCTTCACGAATCTCTTTTTTGAAAAGAAATCAAAGAGGCAGTTGTGGGTTTTGATTGCTTTATTTATCTTTCAGCCCTGACATCTAAGGAATCTCCTAGAAGGCCTGGCAGGGGAAATCCCACCTGGCTAGCCAATGAACACGCTTCCTGTGCACATGGTTCTGGGGCCCAGGACCCAGGCCCTCCGGGAAGGAGTTGATCTCTCTCCCCAGCAGCACTGAAATTTTGCTGGGATCCAAACCACATGAGACCCACCAGCCGGTGTCCTTTTTTCATCAAGGTTCACAGCACCAACAACCCATTTTTCTGAGTGAGAGTTTTGCCTTGGAGCTCACGCTGCCCATGGTGTAGCTTAACTGAAATCCCAAGGACAGGACCATGAGAATTCCAAAGCCTTCACCCCCGCTCCCCTGTCTGCCAACTCTGGTGCTCAGGTGATGGGAAGGTCATCCTAATTAAAACCACGTGGTGGGGTTTCAGCTGTGGAAAATTGCTGGATCCTTTCTCCTTCTTCCCACCTCCTCTTTCTCTCCTTAAACACACACATGCCACTTTCCCTCCCTTTATTTAAGCAAACAGTTCTCTCCATGATTAAATGCAGCTCCTTCTTATCTAAATAGTCCACAGATGTATAAAGACACAGGAGCTCTCTGCTCCTATTTGGAGCTTGTTCTGGTACCTCTCTTCTCCAAAACTATGAAAAAGGCCCTAGCTGACAGAAATTCCTAACGCCTGTTCCTCAGTAAATCAGCCTGGCTCGGCAGGCTGTCCTCAATTTTTCAAAGAGGTGGGATTTCGCCTCTAAATACTTCAGTTTTCCCCTTTTCTTGGCCTCTCCCATAACCTGAGCTTGAAACGGCCCAGATGTGAACAAATGGAACATGAAAAGTCCCGATTCTGTTGTCAGATTCGGATAGGACTTCAGCAGTCGAGGTGAATTCCACCAGTAGGTCAACCTCAACGGACCCTGGTGGTCTAGGCTTGGGAAGTGAAGCAACTCGGTGGAGTGCAGAGGATGGTAGTGCTCATGGTTTGCTGAGGAAGAAAAAAAGGAAGGGATCCATGAGTCTCCAGAATGAGTGGACTCTGCAGAAGATGAACCAACCATCAAGGCCCGGGACAAATGTGAAATTGAATGAGTGGAGGGTTGAGAGGGTTGGCCCCCAGCTTTGAGTTTCTAACTGGGGCTCTCCCACAATATGATTTTCTTTCCAACCCATACACACACACACACACACACACATTTTCTTCTCCAACCAAAGTTAATACTGAGTCTCGAGGAGATGAGCTCTACATAGGGATCCCAGACATGGCATTATGAGAGCAGGGAGCAAAGACACTGCTGAACCCCGGAGCCTTTCTCACTTTCCCCTTCCAGTCTCTTCCTCAAAGTGCGCTCAGCAGACCAGTAGTGGGCCTCTCCATACAACCAGGAGCCCATCAGAAATGCACGGGACTCCACCATCACCCCCTTTCCCCATCAGAATCTGCATTTTCAGTCTCCGCTGGCTGGTGGGCATATCAAGGTCTGAGAACTACTTGGGAAGCCAGCTGTCCCTAGCTAAGGGAGAGGGCTCATTCCTGCCCTCACATCTCTGCACAACCTCTTGTATTAACTCATACCTAGTAAGAATAACTCAGAATTTAGAAAGGGGGGTAGTAATATGAAGTTTGTGGGTGGGGATAAGGGGGATACGAAAATAATAGCCTGCCTGTTATTCCCAGGCCACTTATGTCCTACAAAAATGTTTTGCAAAGTAAGATCCAACAGACTGTTGGCATCTGAGAAACCTAGAGCACTAGTTCAAAGTTCAAATCCTAGGGCCCCATGGCAAACCCTTTGAATCTGAGTTTTCAGGTGTGGAAGTCAGAAACTGCCTGTTAGCAGGCTCTCCCTTGATGATCTATGCTAAAAAAAAAAAAATACATTTTTTTCAATGAAATTTTGAGGTTTATCTGTAACTGAAAGTGTGTTACCTTAACTTTCTCTTACACATCCAAAGACGTTGGAAACTTCTGATTCTTTTCTCTCTGAAAGGCATAGATAGATATCTGGGGTTTGGAATGGGCTGGATTCCTGGGGAAATGAACCCAGCCTTGCATTTCTTAAATAGTTCTGGGAATCATGATAAAATTTAAGAGTGATTCAATTTCCTTTGATTACTATTGGGTGATGGGTACAGATTCCTCTTCTTCGGGAGCAAAAGGGAATTGCTGACACTTCTGGACCCAGTGTGGGGAGATGGCCTTAGAAGTAAGACCCACCTGCTCTCTGCTCACTGGGGAGCCTGCTTCTGCCTCTCTGTCTATTTGTGATCTCTGTCAAATAAATAAAATCTTAAAAAAAAAAAAGTAAGACCCACCTAACATGGATAACGTTGTGACACTTCATCTCTTTCTACCCCGAGTTGGAGAGCACCTGTATAATTCCCTGAAGACGTGTGGAAGCTATAGAGTTTGAGGGTCAGGCTGCTGATCCTGGTGCTACCAGAGTCTCTAAGGCACAAGGCGCAAGCAATCGTAACCCCTGGGGACCCCAAACTCCAGGATGACTCCAGCAGCAGAAGCCAAGATGCCTTTGTACATACTTCATTATCTTTTTGCTGATTTGTTTAAAAAATGTTCAAAACAGCAATGGGAAATTATGGATCGCTGTGATAGGGTTTCAGCAGGGTGACAAAGACATCCACTTCCAACCTAAAAGACAGTTTTCTTTTCATTAACCATGGGGAATAAAAAGGAAAATAATGTCGATATTTGCCTTGATTGGCTAGCATATCACTAGTTCACCAGTCACGTGCATTAGCATGGGAAAATCTTTAAATACTAGGGCACAGCTTTCGTGGAATTTTCCCAAATCCTCACAGCACGCCTGAGAAATGGTGTCTCCGTGCTTCTATGGGGTTTTTGGTGACCTGGGAGTATTTACTCACTTATGGGGAAAACTGCCAATTGTCTTAGGTTTGGAGGTGCCTTGTTAATCAGAAAATGACATCAAATGAAGTTGTCACTGGAAGTGTTTACAGAATTAAAAGTCACATTGAGGAATTCCTTGGGCAAGAGGTGTATCACCTAATATGAAATGGCTTGGGCTCAGCAAGTTCCTCCCGTGGGGTCCAAAGAGAAGATCGGCAGTCGCTCAGATGTTGTTCCCACACGTCTAGTCCCTAGGAGCCCTGGGTTCCTGTTCCAGCAACATCATTGACCTAGGAACCCCAAGCTCCCTGTGAAACCCCAGCCATCCCCCATCTCATCTTCTCCATCTATAAATGAACCAGCTGGACATGGTCTTCTCTAAGATCTCATCCAGGTCTAAGACTCCAGGTCCCAGAGAGTTTTCAAATTAACACAGAATTGGCTAAAGAGGAGAAAGCATCTGAAACCCAAAACACGGAAAAGGCAGGGTTGAAGAATACATTCTTTGTAGAACAAGTATGTAACCTTTCTGGTCTGAAACACACACGGCCAGGAGAAACGCTTCTGGAAGTCATCCACGGGAGCAGATGGTCAACGTGGGATGGAGATGAGGGGAGTCAGCAATGCCTCCCAGCTGCTCTTCCAGCCCACCCATACCCAGTTATCACTGCAAAGCGGTAAAACTAAGACCAGAAAACCCCACTGAAGAAACTCAAGCAGGGGATGTGGAGGGGGAGTGGTCTATCATTGAGGGGTAAGGGGGAAGACACAACTCACATTATCATTGATTAATTGAGTGATTTTAGTCAAGTGAATATTGATACATGGCAGGAAAAGCATGAAAGTAAAATGAACACATACGGGAATTACTATTAACATAAGTGATAACATCAAAACATCTGGTAAAATGCAGTTAAAACAACAACACAAATGAAATGGAATGTAAAACATTTTCACAGTATTCAAAGCTTTTGTAAAAGATTTAGACTCTAAAAGAGGAGTGCTACAGGAGGGGACTAGAGGAAACAGGAATTTCACCCATGCCCTATGTATCTGCTGGTGACAGATCAGAATGGCCGGGAAGCTATTCCCTGGGGGTCACCCAAGGTGTGCTTCAGGAACAGATGGCCCGAGCCCACATCTGCGGAGTTCCAACAGAGCAACTAGTTACTTGGGAGGCTGATGAGAAACACACATTCTAGCTTTGGGCACTGAGATTTCTGTAATTTACAGATCCAAATGAAAACTCGAGCTCTGACCCAGGATTCTGTCTTTGGGGGCCCTCCTTGCCAATGCCCTGGCAGCAAGAGCCAAGGGTTACATGGGATCGTCTAAATGTAAAGTGTTCTTGGGATTCTCATCTCATCAAAGAATCAGCAATCTTCAAAGAGTGAGCTGAGTTCTGCCAATGACTTCACAGGATTTTACCCGGAATGATTTTTAACCTTTACACATATGACCTTTGAACTTGCAACAATTACCAGATCACATACTGACCTCCTCTTTTGGAAACCGATGACCAAGCCGATGGTCTACACATTGGTTTTGTCATACCCCTGGTTGAGAAAACCAACGGTTGTGATAAAAATGCAGCTTTGGCCGCATAGCCTTCCTTTGTGCCCCTAAACTGCTGATGTGTTAGAGGGATAGTGTGCCTCTCAAATCCGCACTGAAACTCACAAGCCCTGGGACTGTCTGGTGGAGGTAAAACCAACAGCTACAATTCACACTGCCAGTCCACTGTGAACCTGGGCTGCAAATGTCACTTCCTACCTGAGAATTCCCACTTAGAGAGCTGTGCAGCATGGCCGCCCATTTTTCCTGTCTTTCTGCGGAAGCCCCTTCCTACGGCCCTGCTTTGGACAGAGGCCTGTTGCCTACATGCTGTCAAAGTGAGCAGATACATATGAGCACTGAACTCTTGAGTTCATCAATCCAAGCAACACAAACGAAGGCCCAGATCCATGCATTCATGAAATCGTTCAGAATTTCAGTTAACAATAGGAAAGTAGAATATTTCTAATTAACTAATATATATATACACATTTTTTAAAAAAATCATCCACAATTTCAGACAAATCACGTAAGATCCCCAACACTTTATGATTAAAGGTCAGAGAGAACCAAAAAGAACAACAACAACAAAATGTTAAAATAATAGGATCACTATTTGTGAGAAGTTAATTATATCAAGATAACCCTCTGGTAGGTAATGAAGTTGGCATGCTGATTTGCAGACTGGAGTTTTCAGAAGTTAACAGAATCTTCCACTGTTTCTGTGTCAGTCCAGGAGCCTCATAGGTGACACTTTCCAGCATCACTGCAGCTTCTGGATTGGGTATAAACACTCACCCAGAGGGACAACTACTAACTCACCACCTCTGGGTGTTACAGAGAATGAAGAATTGGGCTCGAGGGGCAAGTGAACATTAATTGCTTAGAATGATTTCTTAGTTACCGAATAAGAGAACTAAAGCTGCTTATGTGAATGAGTTTCTATACATCGCCTATGAAACGCAAGGGTTTTAAGAAGTATCTTAGGGCACTCGGGAAAACCTGCAGGGATGTGTTGCCTTTGAAACTCTCTCCTTGGATGGGGACACTTTGGGTTTAACTCTTCCTCTGCAGAGATTTAAAAAAATATTTTTGTTTGTTTGTTTGTTTTTAAGTATAGAGGGCAGGCAGGTGGGTTGTATTGAATTTCTTTGATCTACAGGCAATCAGGTTGGAAGGAATCCACTTGGTCGCAGGAAAGTAAAGCACAGGAAGCACTGTGAGTTTTGACTGGCTCTGGGTTGGGGCCAGGGCAATCCAGAATGCCTCAGAAAAGAGGGCCACATGGTTCCACTATCAGGCAAATCCACCCCCCAACCCCAAATGCCCAGTGAGAGAGCTGTCCTTCTGGAAAGGAGCCTCACATGCACCAAAAGACCCTCAGCCCAGTACCCCTTTCAAATGTCAATGTAAACTTTTTTTTTTTAATGCTGGAAAGTAAATAGGGTTTTTGTTGTTGTTGCTGCCTCCCCAAAAAAGTGAAATGAGCAGAGATGAAATGAGAACACTCAGCTCTTCACTGAATTACAGTTCACACTGACTAGCAATTTGTGAGGCTGTTCCTAATGTTTCTTTTTTTTTTTTTTTCTTTAACTATGTTTTTTGAAAACCACTAACCATTGCCTTCTCTGTCTGAAAATCATCGTCTCTCTCATGCCGCGGGTTTGGTCCCCACGGTGTTTCCTTTTCCCCACGCAAAGGCAGGCACGTGCAGCCCTCCACATGTGCAGAGGTGAGGTCACACACGGAGGCCAATACTAACAACCGCCACGTACATGCCATCAGAGACTAGCGGATTCATGTCAAAAGACAACCACATGGAAAGGCAGAGCGGCCGTGACCTCCCTGTGTTCTCACTATTTCGTACTGTCCTTGTGCTTTCTCCCCCTGCGCTGACTTTCAGGCATCGATCTCAAGTTGTAGGTGTGGTTGTGTGTTTCTCTCGAAGGCAGACAGAAAGAGAAATTACTCTGGGACTAAAAGCAACACATCTGACCAAGAGTCGGAATGTTCTAGTTCCAAAGGCCTAGATCAGCTGGAAGATCCATAAGCAACTTGGAACAACACAAAGAAAGTTGCAGAGCTGAGTTTTTGCTGCTGTCTCTCACTTTTTGCCCAATCTCGTTTTTCTTTTTGGTTTTTTGTTTGTTTGTTTACTGGCAGAATTTTCTTTTTCAGTGGCCGTCTCGGGTTGAAATGGTTTGCACCTGCTTTTACTCAATGATGTGCTATTCCGCGCTGTAGATCCTAAAAGACTTCCTAACCTAAATGATTTTCCTTATCTGGGCATGCGGTTTTAAATACTGGCTGTACTGGGTCTGGAGCGTGGCTATGGAAGGGAAGGCGTCGGGATGCTGCCGGAGCACAGCCGACTGGATTACAATGTCCTCTACCAACCGAAGGAGCACTGAGCATGAACCTCGGCTTCCAGGGCTGTCTTCTCAGCCCTACCCCTCACCCCAACCCACGGCTCCTTCCCCAACCCACCCAGGGAGAATCACTTAAAGACCGACTGAAAAGTGGGACATTCGTGGTTTTTCATTTTCTTCATGAAGTTTTTGAATTCCTTATTTTTCTTGTCCCACTTGTGGATGGCCGTCAGCAAGTACTGGCTCCTCACTTTCCGGCCCATGATGAGGAAATGGTGGCTGAGGTTGTCCAGCTGGTGGCACGGGCAGTCGGCCCCGTTCTTCAGATACAGGACCAGCTTCTTCAGTTCCTTCTTCTTGATGGGTCCCAACTTGAGGGGCTTCTTCTTCTTGGGGACAATCTTTTTGTCACCGTTCTCCTTTTTCACTTCTTTGATTTTCATCCTCAGGGCTAGAGGTGGTGCAGGCAAAGAGGGGAAGAGGAGAGAAGGAGGGAGAAAAAGGATTTTAGAACACAGCTTTCCATTTAAAACAATGACCCAAACTTTGGATGCCAGAGGAGGCCAAAATGAAAGGCAACTGGCAAGTCAAAGAAAGAGGCAGTTTTACAGATGAACACCAAGGTCTCAGTTCATCTCTGTGCTCTGATTCTGCCCCCTAGTTCCGTGGTGTCTAATGGTAACTCGGGAGTTGCCCCAGGACTCCGTGACATTCCGGAATACATTTTCAGAACCAAATCATAGGGGTACCTGGGTAACTCAGTCTATTAAGCATCTGCCTTCCACCCAGGTCACCATCTCAGGGTCCCGGGATCAAAGCCCACATCGGGCTTCTCCCTGTTCTCTCTCTCTCTCTCTCTCTCTCTCTCAAATAAATAAATAAAATCTTTTTTTTAAGTACCAAATCATTTCTTTTTTTTAAATTCAGTGACACAAAATATCATACAATGCTTTCAGAGAAGAAGGGGCTCATACACTTGAATATAATCCATATACTCTAACGCTGTGGACCTCAGGATTCCAAGAAGAAAAAAGTCACCCTGAGTTTTTTTGTTTTTGTTTTGTTTTGTTTTGTTTTGTTTTGTTTTTTAAAGAAAGACATTGGTTTAGATTTCTAACATCCAAAGGACCTAAAATTCCTTGAAAGTTGGTTACTGTAAACCAGACGGACAAAATCTACGTGTGCACATGCAGCAATGGGGAGATTTAAACAGTGCGTCAAACAGTTATGGTTGAGTGCATCAAGAATCAGTGTCCAAGGGGTGCCTGGGTGGCTCAGTGGGTTAAGCCTCTGCCTTCAGCTCAGGTCATGATCTCAGGGTCCTGGGATCAAGCCCCGCATGGGGCTCTCTGCTTGGCAGGGAGCCTGCTTCCCCCTCCCCCTCTGCCTGCCTCTCTGCCTACTTGTGCTCTCTCTCTCTCTGTCAAGAAAAAAAAAAAAAAATCAGTGTCCAACTTCTGCTTTGGAGAAATTCCAGCCCCCACCATGGCTCCTCTAGGGAGTTTTGACAGCAGGTACCACTAATGTACTGTCAACCACAAAGCCACCACTAACGGGTGCCACAAATGTTCTTTCCACTGGGTAGACCCACACAGAATCAAACTCTGCTTTGAGCTTTTGACAGATTCAAGCAATTCCTGGTGAAGTGTTGACAGAGAAATCCAAGCGAGGACTTCCCGGAGTCTGACGCAGGACATGGGCTCAGCTCTCTGCAGGGAGAGGAAGAGCCTGTCCACCAAGCTGGCCTTCCCTTTTCCTTGGCTCTATAGACTGTGGCTTAACATTATTTTAATATGAATGTACAGACAGGAAATGTAGTGATGGCTACAATACAAGGCCTGTCGGTGAAGATAATTGAATTTGCGTGGAGGCATTCTAGAAGATGTATATGCATTAACAATTCAGCATTGCTACGAAAATCAAGTCCCCTCTCAGGCCAGATAGTTCCAAAGGAGAGGAAAACCATTCTCCAGATGCTAGTTACCAGAGAATTTGTGCATCCTCTGAATTCTTGTAAATTCAAAATTAGCAAGCCTCTTTTTAATAACTCAAACTTCCCACTCACACTCCATGAGGAAAGGCTTGAATCTGAACAGAATAGCACTAGCTAACAATTAGGAGAGCAGATGGCATGCCCGGAAGTGTGCTAAGTATTTTCCACGAATTTCCCCAATTAAACCTAACAACTCCATGAGGAAGGTATAATTATTTTTCCCATTTAATAGATGAGAAAAGCGTTGGCATGGGGAGGGGGGGTTAAGTCTACTTGGCCAAAGTCACTAATCCTCAGCCTAAACCCATGTCTTAAATGTGTACTTTGAATCACTGTGCAGTCCATGATGACTCTATGGCTGCAAAATATTTTATAATGAACCTCACAGTTAGAGGACCCGCTACGAGAACCAAGCAAATAAGGGGGAGGAGCTCAGACTCACTTCCTGGTTTCACCCACATTTCAAAAGGACTTCATTTACGAAATGGTAGAAGAGATTCTCCTGCTTGAAAGAGACTGCTCTGGCAAAGGAAAAACTGCATTTGCAAAGGCCTTATTATTTAGTATTTAGTTGATGAGAAAACACACCCTTGGCTAACCCGAGGATAGGAAGGAGGGGGGAACATCCTGGGAACAAATCTGTAATGAATGTGTCAAAGTCAGTAAATTAAACGCTCCCACTGTTTTCTTTTTCTTACAAAAAGAGTTCCAGATTCTGCAGTCTACTTAATCTCATATAATACCCTAGGCCTGGGATCCCTTAAGAAATGCCTCCCTCCCAAGGGCAGCAGAAAGTTCAGGAACTGGGCACGAAGAAGCAGAAGGCTCTCCTGGAGGACTAACCTTGACCTTTGAGGCTGGTCCAGGCTTCCCAGACCACATGGGAGTGAGTTGAGCACAGCCTCCCAGAGAGTTCCTTTCTCTAAGCTCTTCCCCCACCCAAACCAGCCACTGCCCAGTACTTCTGATTATGCTTGATTCCCACCCCCACTCTGAACAAAGAGTGGTGGGGACAGCAGGCAGGAGTGTGGCAAACAGAAAGCAACAGAAACTACCCATCCAGGACTTCACCCCCGACATGACCCCACAAGCCGACACCTGGTTTAGCTTCCCTTGTGGGCTTGCAAACGTTGCGCATGGTGGTTCACTTAGGGAAAGACTTCAACTGTTCTGATCTGTGGCTCACTGAATGAGAATAATTCTCATTGGGGTTGAATATGGGACCAGCATTAGGAGACTCACTGCCCAGGCCTAGGCAAAGTCAAGTCTCCCTCTCTTGCCTCCCCTCTGCAAAACAGAGAACGCAGGACTGGGAGAAACCACATACCAGAGAAAGGCGGGGAGGAGTGCTACAGGAAGGTAAGCAGTTAAGAACAATTCTACTCCTTTCACAAGATCCTCTAAATAAAGTGACCCCATAGTGTTAGGTGAATCCCAAGCTACTTCCCAAAGTCTAAGACTGGGAACCCCATGTTGCTATAGAAGCAATCAATTACATCATCAGCTGAAATGAGTGCATGCCCCAATTGACAACGTGGGCACCCTCTTTTATTTTTAATATTTATTTATTTATTTGAGAGAGAGAGAGAGTATGAGGGGCGGGAGGCAGAGGGAGCGAGGGAGAGTCCTAAGCAGACTCCACACTGAGCACGAGCCCGACATGGGGCTCGATCTCAGGATCCTGAGATAGGGAGCAGAGCGAAACCAGGAGTTGGACGCTTAACCAACTGCGCCACCCAGGCACCCCGTGGAGGGCACCCTCTTTTTTGCAGAGTAAGCCATCGGTTTTCAAGGGCCAGAATCTTCAGATAAGCACAGGATAGGTGGCTCTGTACGAGGCTCTAGATTTAATGCTCACAGCAATCACGTTAAGAAGGCACTGCTATTATTTATTACAATCAAGGAGAAGGACTCAGGTTAAATAATGACAACCCGAAGCCACAGTATGTAAGAGATAAAATCAAAATTAAAACCCACACTTAACCCCAAAGACCACACTCTTTCATACTACACCATGACTGGGTTTAAAATGATATTGCTTCGGTGGAAACTATTTCACTCTTTTGATTGTGTTGCTTTTAATCACAATTCAAATCAAAAATTAATGTTCCTTTGCCATGACCGTGTAAAGGAATTTAGTTTACATAGGTGGGGGGACAGCAAGGGGAGAGGGGAAATCAAATGATGGAAATGTGTTATGCATTAGGCTCTTTATTTCTTGCCATTTGGCTCAGTTTCTTTTTTGAGGTGGAGAGAGTAAGGAAGGAGGAGGCACATATGGCCAGAAATTACTAACATCTTTCCATCTTTTAAGGGTTTATTTTAGGGATGCAGATTACCAACAATGTTTGGATAGGCGATTAGCTGTCCAAGGTTGATTTCTCTGTGCCTTGTGGATATGTGCACAGCCCCCCACCATACCACATCCAGGGGCTTCTGGGACAGGGGTGGGTGCTGGCCCAGGAGCAGCCTGGAACTGATCACCACTTCCTCTTCCCCCACCCGGCCTCCACCACGCAGACAGGGCCTGGACCCCAGAGATTTGCCCATAGACTGTGTTCATGGTTTGCAAAGCAAATGGCGGTGTGGGCTTGCAAGAGAAGCCCCAGAGGCAAGGCAGAAGCTGAGGCAACAGCTGAGGCACGGGACAGAGTCCTGGGTCCTGGGTTCAAACTGTGTGTCCACAAAATCTGGTTTTGAGTTCCCTGAGTCTCAGTCTTGCATCTGTAAAGTGTAGAGCGCAGCTTGTCTGCCGGCCTGGGAGGTACTACCATCCAGGGGGCCCATGCTGAGTAACACTGGGGAGCCAGTAGATCTCATCTCTGGCACTACCCCCCACCCTGTGCTCAGTCGTCTTCTTCACATGCCCTTCTCACCCTGGGGGGAAATGCTACAAGTACCCCAGGCCCTTGACCTCGGCTCCCTGTAACACCTAGACCCTGAACTAAAACAAAACAAACAAACAAAACACTTCAGGTTGTTTTGTTTTGTTTTCTAGCAACAACCTAACATCTTCTGAGCGTAGAATATTACTCCCACCTCTCACCTTGCTGGTCACTGCCAGCAAGAATTAAGAGACCTAGAAACTTTGAAAGCCCAAGTTAAGGTTGCGATGAGGGGCTGTCTGGGTCTTTCTCATTGATCTTAAAATAAATAACCCCTTATCTTCAGGTAGACCCTTAAAATTTCATTCTACTTTTAGTCACCTGAAACCACATTTTTTGCTCAGTTCCTTGGTAGCCTCCCCATGGGACTTGGCCATAGTTCTGAGGCTAAAATGAGAACAGGAAACTCATTACACCCAATTCAAACCCTTCAAAACCATCTCTTCCTCCTGACCCTCTTCTACCAATGGTGCCACCATGCGTCCAATTACCTAGACAGGGCGCTTGGATGTATGGCAACCCTTGGCCAAGAGCCAGCCATTTGTGCCAACCAATAATGTGGAATTGCTCAGCCAGAGAGCAAGGAAGATCAGATGTGAAAGGTGGGAAAGCTAAGTTAGTGATCAGATTTGTGACTCGGCTGATCACAGTGAAGAGTCAAGTACAGAGAAAAGAGAGAATGAGGGCCATCAAGCAGCACCATCACTGGGAAGAGAGGAAGGGTTGTTGAGAAACTCCTTGGAGGCACAGATGGAAAACCAGGCACCCAAGCATCTCAAAAAGCACACGGGGAGGGCCTTTCAAATAGGGAAATGCTCTTCTGTCCCAAATGCTGCAGAGTTGAAGCCTGAGTGTGAGACAAGATCATTGTACTTATGATCTGGGGGTCACTGATGGTCTGTGGGAAGGCTGAGGGTGAATTCCAGGGAGCTTAAAACCACTGGGAAGTGAAAAGAAAAGGTAGGCCACACTGACAACCATCAAGCCTCTGGAATGTCTGTGAAGAGTTACCACTGGCTACTTCTAGCCAAACACATTAGATCAGGCGCACACAATCCTTTGCACTCCATTCTGCAGTCAGTTTAAAATCATAGTAAAAAAACAAAGTTATAAACACATGCAAGAAAACAAGAACATAACAGCCTGCAGGATAATAGAAAGCAAATGGATGGTGAACGCTGACTTGACAGGGAGAAGAAAAGCTGAAACCTAGTGGCTTATGGATAGGGAGGCCTGAAAGAAACAAGCCAGCCCACACTGCAGGACCCAGAAATGGTCATGAATTGGGGCCACTGGGTACTTCTGAACTCTATTACAGAGGTTGTACTGGATATGAGAATTGGCTAAACATCTGTAGAAAGACACTCAGATCCACTAGCCTTGGGCCATAAATCTGGTAAGAGTCCCTCACCGATTCCAGCACCACCCAAGGTTTATTCTTTAAAGAAGGTTCAAACCAGACAGACTCTGGGCTTAGGTCCACCAGATGCAAAGGAGTGCAAGGTAGTGATGGGCTGGACTCCTTCCATAGGATTAAGTGATGGTCTGCACACAAGTGAGTCCCTCAGGCCTTAGAATACTGTATTTATATCCCCCAGAGAGGTGTGAGGGGTTCCTAGCTAAAGAAACTAGTATCCCTAAAGAAAAGACCTACAGCTCCCCCACCAGCAAAGCTCTAAACGAGGCCCTCACAAGTTATACACAGAGCTTCCAATTTAGTCCTTCATTCTTCGACCTGAATGGCCAGCAAGCACTTAAACAAAGCCCCGAAGTGTGAACCACAAAGACCAAAATATACAAAACAGGCAGGCAAAAAGAGAATTCAGAGATAACAGAGACCACGTGGGGAACCCAAGAGAACTTTCTACAAAGATAATATTAGAGAAAACGTTACCATATTCATAAAACCAGAACAGAAAGCTAGTAGAAGAAATGTTCAGAAAACAAAAAAGAATATTTGGATATTTAAAATGTAAGAATGCTAGATGAATGCTTTTATAACATGAGGTTGAAAACAGTTTCCTGGGAAGCTGAACCAAATGACAAAGAGATGGGAAAAAGAGCCACACGGAATCAGCCAGGAGCCTCCCCATCTGAACAAGAGAGAACCAAGAAAGTGGATGGGAGAAACACCAAAGAAATCATACAAGAAAATTTCCAGAAATAAGCATGAGTTCTCAGATTTAACAGTACCCCACTCAACCAATCATGATATTTAGAAACATCAACATAAAGAGAATTTTAAAGTCCTCTAGAGAAAAAGGGTTATATATCTAGTACAGAAGACCTGGCAAACAGAATAGCATTGGATTTATCAATAGCAACACTAGAAGCTAGAGGATAATGGATCAACACCTTCAAAATTCCCAAATTCTAGGGGTGCCTGGGTGGCTCAGTGGGTTAAGCCTCTGCCTTTGGCTCAGATCATATCAGGGTCCTGGGATTGAGCCCCACATCGGGCTCTCTGCTCAGCAGGGAGCCTGCTTCCCCTCCTCTCTCTCTCTCTGCCTGCCTCACTGCCTACTTGTGATCTCTGTCTGTCAAATAAATAAATTTTTATTTTTTAAAAAATAAATTTAAAAAAGTAAAAAATTTTTTTTCAATTAAAAAAAAAAATTTCCCAAATTCTACCCTGAGCCAAGCTATCAATCAGTGTCTGGGTATAGAATAAGGACATTTTCAGCAGTTCAATGATTAGAAAAAAGTTGTCTTCCATATATCTTTTCTTAGGAAACTACTTCAGGAGGGATGTCTGGGTGGCTCAGTCCATTAAGCATCTGCCTTCAGCTCAGGCCATGATCTCAGGGTCCTGGGATTTGAGCACGGAGTTGGGCTCCCTGCTCAGTAGGAAATCTGCTTCTCCCTCTCCTCTGCCTCTCCCCCCGGCCCATGCTCTCTCTCTCTCCCTTGCTCTCCCTCAAATAAATAAATAAATAAAATCTTTTTTGAAAAATTAATATGATTTATTGACTCCATTTTGCTAAATATCAAAAGAAATAGCTAATTAGTTAGAAAATATTACCTGTAGGTTGTGAGAATTAGTGGTGGGAAGGCATCACAGGGAGGACTGCAGTTTTTTGTTAGAAACATTTTAACACCATGACTTTTTAAACTGCATTTGTTTTGACTCAAAAACTTCAAGTTTTAAGAAATTCTATAACCTAGTAAAGAACTTAAATGTATATAAACTACAAGTAAGTGACAAATGCGAGATCTTAAAAGAAACACAAAAATTACATATGTCCTCTGCTCTTCATTCGAGTGATGCTTGGTGTTAGGGCTTCTTAAGGGATTTCTTAAGATACTTCTTAAGGAAGAATTCTGCTCCCTGCCTCTCCACCCGGAGCTCTCTGCTCTGTTCCAGAGCTCCCCCAAACACGGAGCAAGAAAGAAAGGGGATGGATAGGGCCCTGGCAGATTCGGGGGACAACTGGACAATGAAAAGTCATCCTGGAGCACACAATCAGACCACACCCTGACTCCTAGTAACTTGCCTTTTGTCCTCAGTTACTTTCTTCTGTAGAGAGGGCTGAAGATCCCGAACAGATGACTTGAGGAACAGGAGGATAAGACTGGAAAACTCTTTACAAAGTGACCTGTTCTCAGCCCCCTGGAGCAGGAAGGCCCACAGATGGGCATCCCATGCATCAGCTCCGTGGACTTGGCCGACATCCCTCCTCCAAACGAAAAAGCCCATTCAAGATAGCAAGACCTAGCTAAGTTGCTCGTGACAGAGAAGACCTGGCTTCTACTTCCTGGCCCCATTTTCACAAATCTCTTGGGTGGGCGACTCTGAGGCAGCAAATGCCACACCCAAATCCAACAGCGCAAAAGAGATTTGGTCACAGCACTGGGTCAGGATTTGGCTGAGAGAAACCCCCACGTCCTCCCGCCCTGCTGTGGAGGGTCTGGGCACACCAGAGCAAGCTGGCTTTGAGGCATCGGGACCCAGATGAGTCCTACTGACAGAGGTCCTGCCATGGGAGCTTAACAGACCTCTCGTTCCCAGCAGGAGCCGGTGTTTGGCATCATTCATTCCTTAAGCAAAGAAAGAAGCTTTCATTTGGTCACAGCAACTCAGAGTGTACCCCCAGACCACAAACCACACACTGAATACTTACGTGCATTTACTGACGACGGGACATACGTTACAAAAATCAATTGAAAGCAGCTTTCTTCTTCTCTCATTTGCAAAACCAAACAAACAAACAAACAAAAAACCCCAGCAGATGTAGAAAATGCTCCTGAGTTGACTTATTTGGTGCAAACTATCTCATTGAGATTCTCCTGTTTTTTGAACCCCAGACATCTTGGGGAGGTTGGGGGTGGAGGGGTCAGGCAGGAGAGAGGAGGCTACCCTGCCCCCCCCAACACCCTCACATAAACTCACACACACAGCCCAGCAGCAGCCGTGTCAGCCATCCGGAATCCCGCTGCCTAATTGCTTGATTTCATGGATTGTGTTAAATCCCCACTGACTTAAGCTAATGGCGCAAAATGAAAACCCCACTTTGAGAGCAATGAGCTGCCTGGTGTGGTTTTATTTGGGGAGATGTGTGCACTGGCAGCCCTGGCAGCAGGGCCAAGGGCCTCAGAGTGGGACAAAGAGGAGCTTTGGCCCTTCTCCTTCCCAGTAAGCCCCAGCTCCCTGCCCCACCCCCAAGCGGGAGGTGGAAGAGAATAGGAGAATTGCTTAATGCAGTCAATCATTAGGATTGATTGAATCTTGGCTCCAAGCCCCGACAAACCTGCCAAGGCAAACAGTGTTTCCTGCTGAGGGGTCATTGGGTTTCTTCCATTCCTCTCCTTTCTACCCCCCGGTGGTCACCCACATGGCAAGGTGGGGTGTAGAATGGTCTCTTGGAAGGAAAAAGGCGGGGCGTGGATCTGAAAAGCCATGTGATCTCCCTGTCTCTGAGAGATATTTAAAAGAGAGGTCCTCAAATGACGTGTCATCAAAATCACTGGGATGACTTGGTTAGAAGGCAGATTGCTGACCCGGTGGCTGATTCAGGAGTAGCACAGGACCCCAGAATTTGTATTCCCATCTGGGAACACAAAACGTTCCCAAGCGAGGGGCACCTGGGTGGCTCAGTCTATTAAGTGGCCAACTCTTGATGTCAGCTCAGGTCATGATCTCAGGGTCTTGAGATGGGGCCCAAGTCGGGCCCCACGCTCAGCAAGGAATCTGCTGGAGATTCTCTCTGCCACTTCCTCTGTCCCTCTCCCAACTCACTAGCTATTAGTAAATAAATAAATAAAACCTGAAGAAAAAGAAATTCCCCAGTGATCAGTGATGTTGATGCTGCTGAAGACCACACCTGAGAACCACCAGTTCAAAGGATTTGAGGAGAAGCCTGGGGTGGGCTTTCTGATTTGTCACCTTGGTTATTCACAGTGGGGTGCTCAGAGGACTCTTTCCGGGATGGCATTTAAACATCCTGAGGGCCCAACAAGCTCTGTAGCCTCCAAACTCACTGAAGTTCTGACTGAAGTCAGCACGTTCAACATGGACATGTCTGACACCCAGCTGACCTCAAGCAAGCTGGTCTGGCACCATTCTCAGAATCACCAAGGTCTCTGGGGCCCCTCTCCTCAGAGGTGTCTCTTGCAACATCAGGCAAACAAAGGCTTTGGTAGCAAAAGGCAGCACCTTTCAGTGGCGAGGCCTCCAGCTTCCAGTCATGGAACATTCCAGTCACTAACATTTTGTATAAACTTGGGTAGATCACTTTACTTCTCTGGGTCTCCATGAAGCCCACTTGGGCCAGTTAATCTCAATTTCCATTTCGGTACTGGCAAAAATCTTTCTAAATCATCTTACTTCCTTTCTCTGTCCTGAAATCCAATATAGAAACCCTAATCACCAAGGGAAAGGATCTCCATCTCAGACAACAACTGATTCCCTCATCCGCTGGCATCGCCCAAGGACCTTGCTTCAGTCAACCACAGCCAGGGCCAACCGTGAACACACTGGCACGAGAGCCCAGTCCTGGCAGTGAAGTTGCCTAAACTCAAAGACAGCCCCAGAACACAGCACAGAGAACATAGTCGACGCGAGTGTAATAGTGTTAAACAGGGACAGATGGTCACTACACTTGTGATGGTTGCAACACTGCTATAAGCCTGAGATGAACATAACACTGTGCATCCACTATTCTCAAAGGAATCTTTTACAAAAGCCCCAAAAAGTCCAACGCACTCCAAGCACGGTGACCAGCACATCTGCATGCTGTCCCACTTGACGGATGGGAGCGGAGGCCTAGGCTGTACCCTCACCCCTTGGCTGGCCCTGGGCCCTGGCTGGGGTATCCCCGAGGAAGCTGTGAGCCCAGTGCCTCTGGGAACTGGTGGCATGCACACCTTAGCTCATATCCCATTAGTGTCTTCTCGGCGGATCCCTCGAAAGGCAGAAGGGGCACTGCAGGCAAAATTTC
The DNA here is from genome assembly GCA_004024625.1 of Mellivora capensis. NCBI lineage: Eukaryota > Metazoa > Chordata > Mammalia > Carnivora > Mustelidae > Mellivora > Mellivora capensis. The sequence continues at coordinate 25,236 of PISX010007509.1, read as the reverse complement.
TGCTTTTTTTTAAACCATCCTTCTGGACCAGCGACAGCCTATCTTCTCCCCGACACCTCCCAGACTGGTCCAGCCTTGACCTTCGTGGCCCTCCCTGTCTGAACCATGATCAAGCATAGCATGCTAATTCCCCATGAGTGTGCCCTTTCTGCCCCCCTCCCCACTTCTAGCCTCTGCCAGGCATGGACCATACTCATCCCTGTTCAACTAGTGTCATGCCGAACACATCCCAGAGCTCAATCTAACCTTTATCAGATACCCAAATGAATAGAGACTTAAACAGCAAACTCACTGCCTTGAGGGCCACACCCTTACTAGTGAGACTGGAATCTGTTGCCCAAACCTCTCTGCCTTAGCACTGATGACCACCACCACAGCCAGAAGCCACTGAACACCCGCCCGAGCCAGGCACCGGTCTCGGCCTTTCACACGTACCTACTCCATGAATCTTCTAACAACCCCATGAGGGAAATACTCACATCATAACCCGTTTGCTGAGCCAGAGGCAGAACAGTTCAAATAATGAACCAACGGGTCAAAGGCAGAGCTGGAGTTTGATCCCGGGGAGTCCAGCTCACAAAATGGGAATCCTAACAGAGGAGAAGCTAACTCTGCCGGAAGGAGCCGAGGCAAGGTCGTCATTGTCTAATGTCTCCAGAGCAGAAGGTGCTCGGAAAAGGTCCATACGAACATGCAGAACTCGCATAAGGCCTGAGCAGGCATCTGCTGCCCTCTGGGTCTCCCTGTTTCTTCTCTTAACCATGCAAAGAATGTTCTCCAGCAAGTCTACCCCAAACACTGTCCCTAAGAAGTACTAACAGAGAGGTACCACTGAAACTCTAGAATGGTACCGATAACGAAGATATTAATTTGAGGGACGCCTGGGTGGCATCAGTCGGTTAAGCGGCTGCCTTCGGCTCAGGTCATGATCTCAGGGTCCTGGGATCGAGTCCCCACATCGGGCTCCTTGCTCGGCAGGGAGCCTGCTTCTCCCTCTGCCTCTGCCTCTCCCTCTGCCTGTGCTGCCTGCTGTTCCCCCTGCTTGTGCTCACTCTCTCTCTGATAAATAAATATTTTTAAAAAGATGATATTAATTTGATATGGTGAAACACTTAAGTCAAAATATCCACTTTTAAGAGGCCCAAGATGAGGAAAACTGCCAAGTAATTTTTTGGATGGAAAATGCCTACAATATGAGGTTAACAGCAAAGAAATCACTCTGCAAGATTGTGCCTATCAGTGATAGAAATACACCAAAATGCTAGCAGCCGCTGTCTCCGGGTGCAGAGGGGATGGGCGACATCTACCCTGTTCATGTGCTTTTCACGATTTCCCAAGTTTCATGCAATGCATACGTATATTACAATGGGGGGGGCAGTGTTCTCCAAAAAAGAAGTCATTTTAGGAAAATATTTGATCAAATGACATGTTAAAAACTTGCTGTTCTCGACTCTTCGGCTCATCGACAGTGTTCGGAGGTTACTCTCTGCTCCTTGTAAGAGGTTCTGCCGCCTCAGGAGGGGAAGCAGGTTTTCCCAGAAATCCCAGGAGACACCGAATTAAGTATCTACTGATTCTGTGTGCCTTTGACCAGGATTTCCCACCCCCCCAAAATTTTTTTTTAAGATTTTATTTATTCATTTGTCAGAGAGACAGAGAGAGCACAAGCAGGGGGAACAGCAGGCAGAGGGGAAAGGAGACTCCCCGCTGAGCAGGAAGCCCAACACGGAGCTTGATCCCTGAAGCCCAGGATCATGACCTGAGAAAAGGCAGACACTTAATGACTGAGCCACCCAGGCACCTCCCCCCAAAAACTGTTTAATGCTACCCCATAGTTCCCAGGGGCGATCAGCACAGAGACACCCTGGTCATGGGATGGGGGACCAACTATAATTGAGCTTCCAAACTAGGACACTTTTGACAGGAAGAAGGTAACTGATTATTATGCCATGACAATAGGAATAAACTGGAACTGCCCCAGGCAAACTAGAATATTCGGTCTTCCGAACAAGGGTGTGACTGGTGTAGAGCCAGTGAACAGGAGGCAACAGAGCCCTACCTTCTTCCTCTCTGGGCTCCCAAAACTGCCCAGCAGAGGCACAGATCAGAGAACAAGGTACACTTCGTCTAACCCAGGAGGTCCCAACCCTTCCAAAGCAACAAAACAGACGTCCCTGACTGGGGCCGACCAGGGTCCAATAGCACAGAACCACCATTGAGCTGGTAGGAACCCTAGGACACAGCCCTGAAGTTCAGAGCCGTTCCCTCAGTTTAGTGAGGAAACTGACAACCAGTCAATGGTTTGAGGCACAAAGCTATGTGGGGTCGAATAAGCAGAACAGAAGACGCCTCGGGTGTCGTCCTTCCACAGCGGCAAGCTGCTTCTCCGCTGTGAGGTGAGGGAATGTTCTCACTAAGGACTCACTATCCCCTTTTCCCTTCCCAAGGGCATTCTAGGTATAAAACAACTCAGAAGAGAGAAGCACCTCTCTGGCTCACTTCTCCAAAGCAACAAGCTAAGAAAGCTCCCCAAAAAGAGGCCTACGTCCAGATGCTTCATTCTGGGATTTGCTCTGAGGCAGAAACAGTAGGCTCATCTCAGGACCTGATGTCACCCCTCCCTTGATGTTAGGTGCTTCTTAGTCATTCACATTTCTTTCTGACCCCACATATCTACCCAACTTCCTGCGCTTAAATGTTCTGTTTCTTCCCCCCAATCCCCCCCCCACCCCTCTAGGCTTTGTACAACAGCAGAGAGGCTCAGAAGACCCAGCTGCCCTAGTGGTCTGGCCAACTGTGGCCCTTTGTAGACACCGAGGTCCGGCCTGAGCCCAGGCCCACGGTGCACACGTTCCCCACCCATCAGCTCTGGTACAGGGGAAATGAAAGCAGGGGGAGCACATATGCCCCCCCAACTATGCTCTTCTCTGTTTCTTTGGCAATGCCACTTACTAGAAAGAGACAAGACCAAAAACAAACTTCCCCATGGCTGCAAGGTTGTGGTCCCCTGGGCCCCAGAGAAGGGACGAATAGCCCGAGCCCAAAAGAGACCGACATGAAGTCTGGTGAAAGGGCAAAGACTTGGGGTACTGAGGAGACAGAACACAGCAAGAAACAGGTGTCTGGACCACCTTCTGGGGCCACACGCCCAACTCCCAAACACTTTCCTGCCATTCGGGGGGCAAATGCTGTCTCAGTATTTACCAAGTCCCAGTCAGGTTTTCTTCCCATCTGCCCCAATACTCTCCACATAGATGCATCCCTGCCCACTGAGGACAGTCAAAGCCCCAGGGGTCAGAGGCAGTGGGTCTGGCTCAGAGCCCCAGGGCACAGTGTAGTCAGTGCCCAGCTCCCCCGTCCATTACAGGAGGTCAGCAGAGCTGACCCAATGCACTCACTTTGCCTAGTTCCTTTCCTGGGCTCCTGAGCACCACCCAGGCAGCCAGGGGGAGGGCTCTCCTGCAGCTCCTCCCCCTCGGGGATTGTGCCCAAGGGCATGCATCACACCACCCCCAACCCCCCCCCCCCAACCATACCACAGGGGCCTCACCAGCAAGCTTTGCCCTGGAACAAAGCTGGAAAAGTCCGGGAGGCTGGGCTGGTCTTTCCTGGATTTGCTGGAGAAACAGGGTCACAGCAGAGGATAGTGGATGTGACAGCACAGATGGGGGAAGACGGAAGACAAATGTCACCTTGCTTACAAGCACAGCTCGAGCCCTTGCACAGTCACTTCAGAACACAAAATTGTCTAAGCTCCTGGCTCCCATCCAAAGATTTCAGAGAAGTCGGCAAGTGGGAATGCGTCTTATCAGCTGCCGGGCGCTGTAGAAACCCCAGGACCCGTTTCTAGCTTTTGTGGACATATGTGCACAGAGAGACACGATAAAAATAATTGCCACAAGGCCAATCTGTCGAAAGTGAGGGGTCTGCTGTGAAACTCTCCTTAACGTGGCAAGCATGCCCGAGCTTATTCTGATCAGCAGCCCACCGGGCTGGGAGCCGTAGTCGGAGAAACCAAACCAGCGACGCAGTCTCAAGATCTAGGATCCCCGTGCACAGCTGCGGACCGTTTGCCTGTGCTCAAGTCTACCCCGACCACGAGTCCTCCATGAAAAGGCAGCTATTGTGCCTAACATTCAACAAATACAGTTTTTCAAGGGTCTCTATTTTCCTGAAGAGTTTCAACTGAGCTGCTGGAGCAATGCGTTAGAGAGCTCAGTGCTGGGGGGCACGGCTACCAGAGCACCTCCTGGGGAGCTGACTGCCCTCCATGTCCGGATGTGACTCTCCCAGGTTGGGCTGCACCGCAAACGCCGTCTCATGTCAGGGGCTCTGTACAGCGTACCTCGTGGCTCTCGTTTTTCTGCGGCTCCATTCACAGACACGCCCGTAATGCTAGCAAATAGGTTTTACAACACCCCCTATCTCTAGCAGCTACACATCAGAGCCACTGACTCTATTCCAAGCCACTCCCTGCCTCCCAGTGGCTACCAGGAGCCAGGCCCTGCCACGTGGGATGCAGTGCCCTTGGGTTCCCATCTCAGGCCTGGAATTTCCTCTGCCGAGCCAGGCACTCCAGACTGGCAATGCTTTCCTCAGTGGAAAACCCCTCCCAAGATTCACATGTCAGTAGCCACTGCATGAAGCCACCTTTGTTTCGTGTAGTTGTGAGTTCGTAATGCCTCTGACGACCACCTACCAAGTCGGCCTTAGGGATCCCTCGTACTGACTGTCAAGGCCTTATAGTTCATCTTCCCAGGAACCTAATGAACTAAGCGCTATGGTCATCCACCTTTTCTTTTTGGAGAGGGAGGAGGGGAAAAGGGAGAGAGAGAGTCTTAAGCAGGCTCCAAGCCCAGCGATCACATGACCCTGAGATTGTGACCTGTGCTGGGATCAAGAGTCGGACCTGGGGTACCTGGGTGGCTCAGTCATTAATTAAGCATCTGCCTTCAGCTCAGGTCATAATCCTGGGGTCCTGGGGTCGAGCTCCACATCGGGCTCCCTGTTCCACAAAAAGCCTACGTCTCCCTCTCCTACTACCCCTGCTTGTGTTCCCTCTCTTAGTGTCTCTCTCTCTCTCTCTCTCTCTCTCAAATAAATAAATAAATGAAATCTTTAAAAAAAAAAAAAAAGAGTTGGACGTGTAACCCAATGAACTACCCAGGCGCCCCCTATCATCCATCTTTTAAGACAAGCAGGTTTAGGCATCTAATTTCCCAAAAGACACCAGTTAGTGACCTACAGCTAGGATTCAGTCTCAGGAGGGTTAGCTCTAGAACTAGAGCCCTGTAGTGAGCTGAATAGAGTTTTCCCCCAAACTCCTTTCCACCTGGAACCTCAGACTGTGGTTTTGAAAGCTAGTCTTTTGCAGATGTGATCAGTTACACCTGGCTATAACTGGCTACATGTGCGAAGCAAAAACAAGCTCATGTATGAGAAAGCAAACTGTTCCTGTTACTTTTAAATCTCTACTGTTTTGAACATTTTTATTTTATGCCATGTGAATATGTGGCCATTTCAAAGCTTAATTACATCTTCAAAAATAAATTATATGTATAACTTGTGTATATGTACAGAGCAATGACTTATTTATACTTCATTCATTCACTTGTTTTATTCCCGTGAACTTCTCAATTTTCAAGTAACCCTCTGCCTTAAGGAGAAGGAGAGGGGTGCAAATACAATTTCCTACTGTGTTCATGCCAAAATAACTCCAGCTGTAGAACTGTGATTCTCTTCCCTATGGTCTTTCAAGCAGCCCTCTGTAACTGTACATGATCTCGTGCTCTTCCTCCCACTCCCCAGGACTGAAGATTCCTACTCTTTCACAGACAGAGCCCTGTTGAATTCAAATTCTTGCTTTTTATGATGTGACTGTAGATGGCACGGGTCCCCTGCCCTGGTCCTCCCTCTCTGTCATTTAGATTTCAATACCTTTATTTCTTGAGTGTCAGGACACAGCCACCTCTTTGTTGCAACAAAAGCACTTCTCCTTGACCTGTTGGAATTAGAGCAACTCCTGGGGACTGTCACGTTTATCTCCCCCTCTGTGTCCTCTACAAAGTTTGTGGGTTCTCCACTTGAAATGCGAATGGAATGATCGCTAAGGCCTTCTCCTGGGAATATGTCGCGTCTTTGCTATCAGGCAGAACTGGTGGCTGGATAGGAAGCCCGGGGAAACCATCCTTGGAAAGATGACATGTAGGCACCAGATTGGTTTTTTCAGCCATTCTCAAGATTTGCTAAAAGACAGTCCAGGGGAGGGAACCAGAAGGTCAGACCAAAATCAGCAGCTGAGCTTATAAAACCTCCAAGATCAATACTACTTCTTTCAGATGGAGAAAACAATGCGTTCCTCCAATTTTCTTATAATTATTGATTAGTTCAAGCAATGCAGAGAGTTGATTAGCCCCTGTTCCTTTGCTCCATCCAGCCTATCACTGTACACGGGTGTTCTAGCGGGGCCAGAGCACAACTGGGAGCTGTGCCCGCCCCCAGCCGCATCCCTCCCCGACGCCAACCCCACCAACATCACCTCTCTACAACTGACTTGTTACGTGAGTACCTGGGACTTCCTGGAGAAACTAAAACGCTAAGTTTCTTAGTGAGTGGGACCCATACAGAAGCAGACACATCCAAAGGCCGTGCCAGGAGCACCATCACTGAAGGAGGAAGGAATAAAACCACCAGAGACGTCTAGGAGGAATGAGTGTGGTTCCTCGGAGAGGAGGGAATTGTGGCTCCAGATACAGCACAGGGGCTCTCGGGTGGATCGGCCACATGGTGGGGAAAATGTGCTGCCCCACAAGAGGCTGTGACACATTAGGGCCCAACCACCCTTGCTGGAGGGCCTTTCCCCTGAGAATCCCCCCAGGCCAAGATGAGAGGGGCACACGCTGGCTCTCCAAGAGCTGGGAGCCTCAGCCTGATGCAGAGCTGCCGCTGAGCTGAAGCCGGGCTGGCTGTGCCCGGGGAGCTCCAGCTCGGCCAACAGCAGTGGGGATGGGGCCTCTGCCGGCAGCCTAGCAGGCTGCCACAGTTTGGGTGGAACTGTCATCATCTGCATCCAGAGCTGCTAGGCCAGGGGACATTTGGTGACATCCCCAGTGGTCCATTTGGGAGGAAAGTAGAGCATGAGGGTCTCTTAGGAGAATCTCAGCCCTTCTGCTCTGAAGTCAGACACCCTGTCCCCAGGTCCAGTAACTTCCAATGTGCCCCAGGACTTTGTCACGGCCACGCCAGTCCCCTCCAGGTCCCTGCTCTTCCAGCCCCACCGTCTGTGTTGACCGGTTTTCTATAATGGAGTTCAGGGTGAGGCTTCCTTTGAGGGGAAGTTCTGCTTCATGGCCGGTATGTGTGTTGGAAGAACACTAACTTGGGACATAGGAGCACAGATTCTTAGAGTGGGAGGGGACCGAAGAGGCCCCCCAGCCAAAGTCCCACTGCAGAGGCTGGGAGGATGGAGGACCACAGTCTCGGCTGTCAGCAGCCGGTCAGGTACTGGAAAGGGAGCCGTGGACTCCCCGTGGCCAATGCGTCTCCCCCATCCCCTCGTCTCCCAAGCCCTTGCCCTCGTTTCTGTCCCTTCACCCACCCTGTCTCAGAAAGATGACCCCCAGCCCCTCCAGCTCCAGCCCGCGGGATCACACAGCCTCCCTTCCCACCTCCAAACGCAAGCAAGCCTCCTCTCGTGACTTCAGCGCCAGGACCAAGAGCCAGAAACCAGAAAACGGAGCTCTATCCAGGCTGAAGAAGTGCAACCTGGGCTCACTAACAGAGAAGTCGTTTCCTGTAAGAAATGTGGCTATGCTGCAGGAGGGAAGCAGGGACCAGAGGCCTCCCTGCCAGTGCCCCACAGCCGTCAGGGAGAATCGAGGAAACGCTGCCCAGTCCTCGTTCTGGCTCAGGGCTGCCGATCAGATAAAATAGTGGGCTGCCACCCAGCACTCCATCCCCTCAGTTCGGGAAGCTTACTGGGCCATCCCAGGGCCCGTCCAGGGGAGCCCCTGACCTGCCTGCCTCTGGGGAGCCCTGGAGGCAGGGACTCAGACATATGTGCGTGCTCCCATGAGCACACTTGTTAGAGAGAACACCAGCAGACCACACCCCGGGCCACGTCGGAGGTAAGCGTCCGTTGGTGTCTCATCCCAGACTTTCTCAGGGCATGGGGCCCCACAGGACCATCCCAGATGCTGAGAGCCCCGCAGAAGGAAGAGGCAGCTTCTCAACGCCATCCTGGGTTGCTCGTGCGAAGAAACCTGGAGGGCAAGGAAGGAGCGTGGAGAGTTTTTGGCTGGCCCAAACTCAATTCTGCTCCCCAACTGATTCCCCGGAGAGCACTGAGAGAGGGAGATGGGGTAGATGATGAGCAAAAGGAAAGCACCGAGTCCTTTGTGAGGCTTGCCTGCTCTCCACTTTGAGCAATCATTCAAAACAAGGAAATCTGCCAGAAGACACATTAAGTCTGTAAGAAAAGAAGGCTCCAGGCAAAGAGCTGTCAGTCACAGAGAAAAATCAACACAATCTATTGATTCTCCTTTCCCAGTGAAGGGGCAGCTTCATGTTCGACCTTCTCACCGCCCTCCCCCATCACACACAGTTACACAACCATGAAGGCAGGAAAGGATTTTTTCAAAAGTCACCAGGAAAACTGATACCAGGGAGTGGGGGTGGACCAGATGGCTCTGCCTGTATGAAGGAAAGGGCAGGAGAGGGAGGCCCAGGCTGGGGCCTGCACTTCATTCCAGCTCCGTTTGGGCCTCCCTTCTGGCAACCGGAGGGGCCTTCTTTCCCTAGGAGTCACAGCCACCCTATTGCTCCAAGCCATGCAGGCCTCCCTACAGACACACAAGCCAGAATGACCTCAAGATTGAGTTGGCACACGGAGAAGTTGTCCCTTTCCTTGCTGGAAAGAGGGGAAGGGTCTACCCATGACTGAATAGAAACACATCTCCAGAGTGGCATTCCACATTGCTGGGTGATCTAATGACCTGGGGCCCCAGTTTATTCCTCCCCCTTCCTCAGGAAAATCATCTGACAGCCTCACGAGGAAGGAAGTTCACCCACCATGGCAAAGAGGCCATTCAGCCTTTGAATAGCTCCTGGGGTTGAGACCCCATTACCTTGTTGATCAAGATTTTACTGCCTCAATAAGCCAGCTTCTACAAGAGCTACGCAGAACATGTCTTCCCTTCGCTGGACCAGACCAACTCAGTCAGCTCTCTCATCTACTGTCCTCCTGGCACTTGTGGTCCTAAGAGGCAGACATCTTTAAACACACAGAATCGTCCAGTGAGAAGAGAATGTGGAACGAGAACTGCCAGGCCCCTTGTAGAGTGGGAACATCCAACCTGACCCTGTTGCAGAGGAATGCCAATGAAAGTCACTCTTGACTGAAGGATGGAGGTTCCCAGATGTGCCACATCTGCAGGGGCCGCCGTCCCCACTTTGGGAGCAAGGCTGGCATGAAGTCTCAGGCCTAGATTTTCCAAGAGTCCTCTCCCACCCAGTGCCTTGGATTTCAGTCCTCAGTTAATATTTGCCCCCCTCCATGAGTTCAGACATTTTCAGGGGTCACATCAGCCTATATTTTAATAACCTCCAAAACTCTTTCTAAACTTCCCTGAGAAAAATATTACCATTATTATCCTGGTTCAGATTTGATATATCTGTAAACCGCATTCACCCTTTCCTTTTTTTCTTTTTTGAGGAAGGCCAAATGTGTGGTTTGCGTTACGGACGCGTTAGGGAAAATACAGCAACACTGGGCGTGCTGACAGCCCCTACTTGAACAGAAAGTCTTTCGTGGGGTTGCCAAGCCGAACCGTAAGATCGCACCTGTGACCAGCTGCCATGGGGCAGATAACCCGTTAGACATGAATTTGTACCTCCCGTTTCTAGGACTTTTCAATACAATCTCAGGAGGTCTACACATCAGTTCTGACAAGGATACGCAATTATCCCTGAGTGGCAAGTGAGAAAATAAAAGAACTGGGCCGAAGTCTCATGGCTGGTCAGCTGTGGAGCCGGCGTGACAACTCCAGGCTGAGGGCTAGAAGGCATGCGCCCCCTGCTTCCAAGCTGCTTTCCCACCATGCTCTCCTTCCCCATGCTGGTGAAGGGGAACCTGTGCCCTCCATTCCTGGGTTTCTGAGTAAGCACAGGGAGGAACAAGAGCCCTGGGAATGGGGTCAGGAGAAGGATCCCAACCTGGGACCAGTCCAAGGAGAGGGGGGCTGAGGTCAGGATGCTGAGCAGGATGCTGACCCACGGGGCAACAACATGTTGCCCTGTGCCATACGCCTGCAACCCCAACTCAGCTCTGCAGTTCGGGCATCCAGCACACTTTTCATCTGCTGCACACACTTAGGCACAGGCTTCTCTTCCACGCACGCGGATGACGAAGGCCCAGTGCTCCCAGTGAACACGCCTGCGGAGCAGGGAGCCGCCGATCAAGATATTCGATCAGGAAACCCAAGTCACGGAGTTTTTGAGGAAGGAAATAGTACAATTCCAGAGCTGGAAGAAGCGCTAGCGATCCCCTCAGGTAATCCCTTCAGTGTGCTTACGGAACTGGGCTCAGATGTTTTAATGAACTGGCCTGAGTCACAAAGCTGTTGAGTGTCAGTACTGAAATGAGATCCTGGGGCCCAGAAGTTGTGGCATTTTCTACCTCATCACTTATCCTCTCCTGGCACAGCGTTCTTATTTTTGTTTTTTGACAGGTGGGTAAACGGAGTCTCAGAGACTTTAAGTGGCTTCCTCAGGCTGACGCAGTAGGTGGTAGGACCAGGCCTTGAACTCAGGTCTCTATGACTCCTGAGGCTATGTGTGTGCTTTCCAGTATACCCTGAGGACCCTTGAGATGACACCACGTCCTTCATGATAATCCCTACTAACCACTCGAATCTGCTAAGGAACTAACTCCTGCCCAGAGAACCGGCGGTTCTAAATGGACTTGTGGCAAACACTAAAACCTAAACACCAAGAGGCCTCATTGGCATCTGAGGTGAGAAACAAAACACCAAGACTGTAGGCGTGTTCCCCAGACTTGCAAAGATGGCGCCGGGTTTGCACAGAGACCTGCTATGGAGAAAGCCTTGACAGACGTCCCTAAAGCCTTCCTGAGGTGGGGAAATCTGTGGTGGGTTCTCAAAGGCCTCTCTCTGAGGTGCTGGCGCTGAGGGGGAGCCTCTGACCTCACCAGCAGAGGCAAAGCACCTGGAGAGGCCAGAGTGGCTGCAAGTGGCAGGCTGCTCTTCGCCGGGCAAGCCGCTGATGGGCACGGCCACGCTCGCCGGGCAGATATACTGCACATACGGCAACACGCACACGGCCCTTTGTGCCCCCACAGCTACACGTGGGCATCCACGCCCACGCCTCCCACCTAGCCACACACACACACAGGCGTGAGCACACACGCCCCACCTGTGGCCTCTCCCCCTGCCCCTTGTTGCCACCACAGCCCCTCTCACCTCCCTCGTCTAGAAAGCCCCCGACGCCGGCGCTGACCCAGCCCCTCGGCCAATACCGCGCACAGTGCAGCGATGATGGGGCTGGCTCCAGAAATACTGCATTTGCTGCCTGCCCGGGCCACTAACAAGGTCTGGGGAGAATCATCAGGGCACTTTATGACGGCTCCTAATGATGACTGCTCTTGGTAATGACCGGCTTGGCCGAGACCCGCCTCAGAGCGGATTACAAGCTCTGGCTCCTGCTCTGCAAGCCCAGAACAAAGTTTTCCCGGGGCGGGGCCTGACCGCAGCAGATGGCCAGCCCCTTCCCCGGCTGCCTGGGCTGCGGGCTGACCTCATCGGGCCAGACTTCGGGGGCTCCTTCAAGTGGGTGGCCCAGAGCTGGCCCAGGCCTGGCTGGCACTGCCCTGGATCCGCTCCGAGGGGATGTGATTTCAGGGCTTCTCCCTTGCCCCTCCTCACTCTTACCCACAGACTCGCCTGTCCAAAATATTTTGCCTGAATTTCTGCCGTTAGCATTGTATTACTTTGGGTTAATGAGGACCTCTCTGGGCTCCCTCCCTGCCCAAGGTCTTCTTTTAAGATGCGAGTAAAAGTAACATTCCAAAAGAGGCTCCCTATACCTCTCCAGGCCAACAAGACGAATGTTCTGTTCCTTGCCGTGGCATTCAAGGCCCTTCGTGACCTGACTCTTGCCTACTTTGTCAAGCTCGTTTCTAAATGTCTGCCTCCACACAATAGGCTGACTGTGAAGAGACTCACTGTTCCCCAGTACGCAGATAATGTCGTACCTTCACGTCTAGACCTCTCCTGGGCCCTCCACAAAGACCGTTCTTCCTACTCCCATCTTTTCAGCCTGAGAAACTCCTACCAATGCCTTGGAGAATACCACAAGGTGTCTCCTCTCTGGAGCGTTCTCTGACCCCTCCCTGTGTTCCCACAGCCCTCTCTTCCTAGCTATTCCAGGAACCAGAGTGTAGGATGACACGGTATGATGTGTTTCTGTTTCCCGCTCTGTGTCCCCTCAGAAAGTAAGCCATCTGAGGCTAGCAACCCCATCCCAATTAACCCACCCAGCCACTCTTCCGTGCGTTAACCAGGGCTGAGGCTGGCGTAGGACGCGTCCTCAATCTGGGCATTTATTAAACCTCTACTCACACGCCATTAGCTCAAGGAGGCACCTCCACCTCAAACGCAGGAAATGCCATGTGGAACAGCGCACGAGGGCTGAGTTCCAGGCCCGGGAGCAGAACACAAGCACCTTGGGGAAGCCCATGGCCAGCTGGACGCTTTGGCCACCAGAGGGCCCCAGGAATGGGGCAGGGGGAGCTCAGCCACAGAGAGATCCCCACCTCCCCCTCCAAAACTCACCAGCGCCAACTCGGCGTCAGATAGAGGCACAACCAAGTGGGCTGCTCTCACCACATTAGGTGGCTTTGTGAAAGCCTTTTTACTTAGGATCCAGCATAAAAGGCCCTACAGGATCAAACTGGGCCTACTAAAATCTCCCCTTGCCTGTACTTATCTGCATGGGTATGAGCGAGCTTCTAGCCAACCAAGGTTTTCCTTCCTCACCAAGGGCTTACCTCAGAGCTCAGAAGACCTGCGAGGAGGAAGAAACTATCTCTTTGGCTTTGACTATGGGAGTCCCTCTTCCCAGGCCCTGGGAAGAAATGATCCAAACCCTTGTGTGTGTGCAACTGGAATCTCCTTGGGTGTGGATCCCAAAGTGCACAACTGTAGTACAAAGTATTAGCAAGGCCATGTGCTCAGTACAAGTTCAACCACTGTCTGTTAAATTCAGTCTGTGCAAGAGCACATACAGCAGGTCGGTTTGCGGAAGAAAACACGCACACGTATATGCATCATATACCTGTTTCTGAATGACTACGGATAAGAGTAAAGGAGCTATAACCTGAGAGGCTGGATGCTGACCCGTGTGGGGCACCGGGCAGGCATCTGAGCCCTGTTGCCCGTCTGCATCTCAGAATAAAGGCGGTAACTCTTCCTGGTTAGCCTTGCTCTCTCTGGGTGCAAGCGGTCACGGCTCAGGTCAGGGTTAGAGGCTGCCCTCATCCGGGCCCCTCCCTTTCACGTCCCAGCACCTTGCCCACAGCAGAGGGCAATACTGAATGATGGATCTCCTTTCCTCCTGTAGCCGTGTGAGGCCTGGGAGGTGTCCGGGTTCTGTGGCCACACTCAATGGGTAACTGCCGTAACACCTGCTCTTTCCAGCTCCTCTGGGAGCAGGCCCAGAGCTGGGGACCTCAACCTCCCAGGAGGGCGCACAGACAGCACAGAAGCCAACTCCTGCCATCGCACCTCAGTTCGGGCTCTACGCCCCCAAGACTTTAGCCAGGCCCAAGCCCTAAGGCAGCTCTCAGTTGTGAGAGCTGACAAATGATATTCTCTACCCATATTTGTTTACCTGAATTGGGTTTTGTCATTTGAGAATTGCTATTTGTTTGGGGTCTTCCCTCCTTTCCCAGCCCTTATTTCCTGACGCCAGGAATGCCTATCTTTACTTTCTCTATTCATCTTAAGTCTGAAGTGAGAATACTCATGCCTCTGGTCAGCTTCCCTGAATCTCTCCAGCCCCAAAAGAAGACCCTCCCTCCACAGGCCTGAGAGCATCTGAAGTCACCAGAGAACAGAGACAAACAAGCATGACCAAGGCCTGCCTCACCCACCAGATTCTTAAATTTGTTGAGGATGAGAAACAGGTCCTTGGTTCAAAGCAGAGACCAAAGGAAGCCTGGAAGGAGAGCGGGCAAGTCTCTGGGTCCGGGAGGTCTGCATGGCCACTGCCCACAGGGACGGCTATGGGAGGCCGCTCACTTTCCGGGTGCCTGCTATCTCTTCGGGTCCAAGTGCTGATTCCAGGCTCCCGTTTCTAACTCTGCTGCCACAGACACAGAGATAGGGCCTTCCTTCAGCTGTAAAGCCATTTCCAGGAGCTGAGTGGATCTGTTGTGGAAGACACACTGGCACGTGAACCCATTTTCAAAGGCTCACAAAGAGAACAGAAGACATCTGAGGTTCTTCCAGAAGGCTATGACCTGGAGAGCACACTGATGAAAGACAAGAGAGAACCAGAGAAAGCCGCTCTCGTAATCCTGTCTGAGCGAGCGAGAACACAGTGTAGGAGAAGCTGGTTCCTAATTTTTCCCCACTGCCAAAGCTCCATTCTGACCTCTCTTTACAACTCACAGGCATCCTTTCAGAACTGGCCAACAATTTCCCTTAAGTTGTGCCCTAAAGAAATACTTGATTCCCCTAAATATCTACAGGCCGGTAAGTAAACACCTGTTACCTGCACACGCAGCCCTCAAGAGCCCTGGGAGTAGCCTGGCCCCATGCGGCTGCAGCCCCTCCCAACCTGAAAGACCAGCACCAATCACTCTCAAGACTTAAACATGAGCACAGAGGCTCTCTCTGCCCTTGAGCCTAGACCTCCACCCCAAAAACACCCTCACCAAGGACACAAACGTCAACTCTTCTCCTGGGTCCTGGCTTCCTCTCCCTGGCCCACTAAAGAAGTCGAGATGAGAGGGACCCAGGGTGGCGTCTAAGTTACAGGAGGTCCCTAGGAACACCTTCAGCTCAGTCCTGCAATAGGGACCCCACCCAAGGCCAGGGTGATCTAGAAGCTCCAAACTCCTGGACCAGGGCTGTCCAAGAACAAGCTGTTTCTAATTCAGCAGTCCCTCCCCAGAAAAACCACTCTACACGATGACCACCACATCTTCCTTTGAAAGATCTAGAAGGCTTTCTTTCATCTCTTTTCTTTTCTACCACCCTTCATGTGTTCATTCAGTCCCTCTCTCAAACATGTCCTGGGCACTGACAGAGCCAGACCTGCCCTCTCTATTCCAGAAGGATCGCTTGCCAGCAAGCAAAGCCAATGGCCCCAGGGACACATCTGAACCACTCTTTGCGGCTACTATTCAAGTTCAGCAGAATTCATCAGGTGATTCCAACCCCCGGTCCTGCATCCCAGCCCAGCATCCTGCCAATTTGGTCCCACAGATGTCTGTCTTCCAAGAAACCTAAGTTGGGCCGCTTCAGGTTCACTTGCCTCCTCACACACCCCAGGCTGTTTGTGTGATGCTGACAGCAGCCATCCTGAGGCTTGCCGCCCCCAACCCCATCCCGTGAACCAGGAAGTCCCCGGTGCCAGCCCCAAGTGGCACTTGAGCCCCGGGAGGCCCACCCAGCGCAGGACACTCCTGCCCCCGTGGGCCCTGACAGGTCTTGCTCGGGGCCAGGCCACCACACCAGGCCCTCTGGGCCAAGGCGGGGAGTGACAGTGCTAGTGACAGGGGAGGCCTTTTACACAGCAAAGCTATTGCTCAAATATTTATTGTATGTGTCTGGCTTTCACGCGGAATCTGCAACCTGCCAGTTACCAGTGTTTACCTTGGTAGAAATTCACGGGAAATTTTAGTCCGAACAGGCCCAGAGTTTATTTTACTGCCAGATAAACAACTTTCTTTGATAAATCATCCGTGTGACGGTGTTCTTAAAAGACTAAACAAAGATTTCAAACGTAATCTATAGGCCTTTCAGAAGTCTTCCAAAGCTAAGGCCTCCTTAATTGGCTGCTCAAAGCAGGCTAGGGCAGGGCAAGGGCCTGACATTTCTTTGGCCATTTGTTCTCCTTTAAACACACACAAATTGGAGCTTCTGGTTCATTTCTGCAAAACTGGACAGAATTTACCAATATTTAAATACTTGCTTGCTTCTCGAAAGTAGCCTGTTTTTTGGTTACAGGGAGTGCATCTCACAAGTATCACAAGGCCATTGTTGGAAAAGAAGCAAATGCGCAGGGGAACCAGCCTGAGAAAAAGAGGGGGGAGGGCAGTAGAACACACAGGGCTAGACAGAACCCAATAAATTAGGGGCAGACAAACTCGTATCAGGAATTAGATTTCTAAAAATCACACACACACAAACAAACAAACAAAAAGGCCTTCAGAAGGCACGTCCTGAAACTGCTTACATGGTCCGTCCATGCCTCTGGGGTGTCATCAAACTAAAACCCAGGTCTAACTTCCAGAATACACGGGGTTGCTTTCTGTTTGGTTGGGTTTGGGTTGGATTTGTTTGGGTTTTGTTAACTATAGTACCTTGAAGCTGCAGAGAGCTTTTCAAGTTTTTCCAAGTGGGCTTTTAAAAAGCCTTCTTCAGTCTAATCCTCTGCTAACCAGAGAATTAACCAGAACATTCCATTCCATTGCCTAAAAATTTTTGCCAAACAGATTTCACTTGTGCCAGAATCTTCCCACCTAGGCTAATTTCCATCCTGAAACTATTCTTTCCAACAAGAGGAGATAATCATGATTATGGACTGAGCTGCGGCCATGTTCCAGACACCCCACACGTTTGACTCAAAGTCAATTCTCCCTACCACGCAGTAACCCGGGAATCACCAGTCACATTTTGCAAGCGAGGAGACAAGCTGGGGGACGTTAAGAGACTCTCTCGTGGTTGCTCAATTTATAGGGTTGGGATTGAATCCAAGTCTCCCTGGCCCAAAGCCTATGTTCTTTCTACTCTGCTGCACTGCCTGCCTCTCCACAAAGAAAGAAACCAAAGATTGCTAAACCCTTTCCATGCGGTGGGCGCCCCTATCAGTCCATTTACATCCCACGGGCTTTGAAAGCCATGAAGGAGCCCCCTGTATCCCCTTCCCACGGACCTTCCATTCCCACGGACCTCACCATTCCTGGCAGGAGGGGACCTTGAAGGCATGGGGGTACATGAAGGAGGACAGGTATGAAATGGATCAGCAGCCCAGGTAAATGCTGGTGGGGACAGAAACCTTTATAGACACCAGGAAGAGCAGCCTTGGACGATCACATGACTAACTCTTTATTGGAGTCTTATTTTTCTCAGTCCCTGAGATGAGCCTTGGACTGGCTGACCTTTGAGGTTCCATCCAGCTCGGTGTGTCTTTAGAATGACAAAGGGATACAAATGAGCGGTGCGGCCCCCAAAGACACGGGCCCCTTGTGCGGGCTGTGAACAGCACCCCCTTTCCCAAACCATCCCTTCCTGCCTCCTTTCTCCACCCACGTCCAGAAAAGCTTCAGACAACAGAGGAGAAGCTGAGGGTCGGTCCTTGTCACTCCCCTTCTCCATGACTGCCTATCCACACATCAAAGGATAAGGGAGACGTTTTGCTAAGTGAAATAAGCCAGACGCAAAAGGACAAATATTGCCGGATGCCACTTACATGAAATACCCAGCATTGTCAAATTCATAGAGACAGAAATGAGATGGTGGTTTCCGGGGCCCGGGAGGAGGGGCGGTGGAGAGTTAGTGTTTGACGGTCACAGAGCTTCAGTTTGGGAGGACAAAATCTATCCAAAGGTGGCAGGGAAGGCTGTGTGACAATGTGTGTGTACTTAATGCCACCGACCCATACATCTGACAGAGATGGCAAATATCACGTTATGTATATCTTACCAAAAAAAAGAAAGAAAAGAAAAGAAAAAAGATAAGGAGGCTTAAGAAATGGGGCAGGGCCAGTCCTAATCAGAGAAGCACCAACTGGAGAGGACCTCACCGGACACCCACCCACACGGTTGGGCCACTGACTGTCCCAAGGAGTAACCAAGTCAGACCTGGCCTTGGCCGCAAGGAGGATAGGTCATGCGTCAGCTAGTCCTGAGCCGATCTTGCCTACAGTGAAATCTTTGTCTTAGGACAAAGAAAAGCAATCTCTTCGGCATGATGCAAGGAGGGCACAGGGTTGCAAACAGAAATCAGGTTTGGAAAAGATTTCAATAAATACAGTGAGAGCAGAGGACAGAGAGCTCCCGAGATGCACCTCTCGCTGCTCTAGGGAGAGCCATGAGGGAGGCCCCACCTGCCCCAGACAGGTGGCCGGATACTTCCGTCTCTGGAAGCA
The DNA here is from genome assembly GCA_004024625.1 of Mellivora capensis. Lineage (NCBI taxonomy): Eukaryota > Metazoa > Chordata > Mammalia > Carnivora > Mustelidae > Mellivora > Mellivora capensis. The sequence continues at coordinate 6,843 of PISX010007509.1, read as the reverse complement.
TCCGCAGTGAATGTTTAGCGAGTCCGGCCTGGGTTCCTGACACACCGTCGCCTCTGCTCCTCACCAAAACCTGTACCTGGGCCTAGGAAATCAAGGGAAACGGAGGCCTGGAGAGGGGAAGGGATTTGCCCAGTGCTGCAAGGCAAAGCGCATAGTAGCAGGGGAAGGACTGAACTCAGTTCCGGGAAACGCCGTGCCCCATCCACGCTCCTTGCTGTCTCATACTTAGTATACTATCACAGGCCCCCCCACTATGCTAACACAGAGTGATTCTCACCGAAATTTGCTTTACCCAAGTATTTTCGTGCCCACCAGAGCCAAGAGAGAATCAGGCATGGAGACAGGAAGCACAGCGCTCACCAGAAGGGAAAATGTGGCTCTTCCCCGCCTTTGCCCTGACATTCCTTAGCCTGGATTCAGAGTGCAAAGTGGTCCCTGTATGACCTCAGCCTGAACTGCCCAGGGCCTGATTCTCTGGCCAGGACCCCAGCTTTGGGTTCTGCACAGATGGTCTCCAATCCAAGACCACGGGTGAGCAGGGAACAGACATCACCAGCAACCGAGTCAACCGAAGGCTTCAAGCCTCCTTGGTTCAGCCACAACCCATGCGCTGGACAGCACAGCCCTGGGCATGGACGGGAAAGCTACTCGGAGCAGGACCCAGGCTGCGACCTGTGGGCTGTGCTTTCCAGGGACTGAAAGCACCGACCCCATGTTTTCCCTCACACGAAGTGCCTTAACGATCCCTTCCAAGTATTTACAGATCTGTGGATGGGAGACTATTTCAGAAGTCTTCAGCCTGCTGACTCTACCCCAAGAGCTGTGTGCCTATTTAACTGCACTTTCACTGAACTCGGTTTCTGGACGTGAATGCTTCTGTTTAGTTTTTAACATACATGCATATACACTCCGTCACCCAAAACATGGCATGAAGTTTTCCTTGAAATTAATAAATGTGTTGTCCACAGCCACTTGGAAAGAAGCTTTCTCCTTTTATTAAACAAAAAAAAAAAAAAAAGAAAGAAAGAAAAGAAAAAGGAAGTCCAATTTCCATCTCCCCTGCCATCCCGCCGATTCAAATACTCATCTGACAAACTTTTATTTCATGCCTACCGTGGGGAAGAGGCTGGTCCTAGGGATGTTGAAGTACAAACAGGCCTTGTTTTGTTCATTCTAAGACAGGGATTATCTTCACATTTTACCATGAGGCATGCTTCCTTTGTCACTGGTCCAAAACGAACAGTGCGTCTCATAATGAATGGGCAACTCACATTAGGTAAAGCAGGGAGCCGGATACAGACCCTGCTCTCCAGCGGCTTATAGATGTTACAGTTACCGTGCTCGTAGCCAGTTTCCCTCACCTGCGGGAGGAAACCCAGGATTTAGCTTGGAAAGGCTGAACACGCATTTTGCAAGAGATCGAACTGCCCTTCGGAGTAAAACGCTGTGCCTCCAAACAGCAGCACAGCAACACACCTTGAAAGAAGAGTGAGGCAGAGCAAGAACATATTAGTGAGGGTTCAGGAACCTCTGAAAAGATTTCTTCTAGGAAACATTCCCAAAGGCTAAAGGTGAGACCCGGTTTCTTTCCTTTCCTATTTGACTCCTTTTGCCCTTACAAAATATGGTTTTACTCTTTATGAGGAAACATAAATGGGGGGGGGGGAAGAAGTCCTTCCAGAAGGCAAGGAAAATTTCTGGGGGCAACGAAATCTTTTTTTCCACAGCAAGAAAATACTGGGGTAAAGGAGTTGCCACCCGAACTCTCAGGCTCAAGAAAACTGGAGAAGCCGGTACGAGAGTAAGTCCTGAACTACCTTAGCAGAAGGCGATCATCATGCACATTTCTAGCAGAAAAGCTTAAGGATCTTTACAGAAACTGGAGAAGCTACAGACACCGGCCGGGGACAGGGTCCTAACCTCCCAGCAATTATAAATGAGCTCTTCACACCCCTGGGATAAGCTAATGTGAAGGAAAGATGCCAAAGGGCACCGAGTCGCTAACAGCAGAATGACTAGTGAGGCAGCCTGTTTAAGAGAATGGAGGCGGCACCCTGTTGTCACAGAGCAGGGAAAGCCCAGAGCACAAAATGCAGAGCAGCGCAACCCAACTTCAGTACAAAAGGCAAGCTGGCCACCATACCGAATTCAGAGACTTTGCACCATCTAACTTTCGGCTTTCCCACATCTGGTGCTTGATCCAGCCTGATCCAGCTGCATTCCTGAGTATCAGCCCACAGGTGTTTCTACTGATGCTTTTCCCTGTTGGGGAAAACAGTGCGCTCGGAACTTGGAGGGGTGGGTGCGCGGGGGGGTGGGGTGGGGGGTGGAGGGTGGGGGAGGTACGGTGCAGAGGTGGAGAGACTAGTGGCCAGGCAGACCTGCCGGAGATTTAAAAACGCACCACCTGGGAAAGAGTGTTGGGCCCTGCACGCCCGGCTCCACGGAGGCTGGCGGGGGTCCGAGGATGCGCTGGCAGGAAGGCGAGTGTGTGTGCTGATCCAGAAGGAATGCAGCCCCTTACTCCTCGAGCTCACAGAAAGCCTTCCAATAACCTGATATCTTCCCACCAGGGATGTCAGGGCCACTTAAGGCAAAGTTTGATCCCTAGAGCAGGGAGGAAAACCTTCTTTTTCTTCTCTGTTGTGTGTCAGCTTGCCCCGCTGAATTTCTTTGTTTCCTAACTGAATCCCATCAGCGTGGCTGACTGCCTCGCTTGCTTGAAATGAACTGAGCTAAGAAACAAGTTTCTCAACAAGGCTGCATTCTCCAGGATGCTGAGAAGGGCAGAGTTAAGCTCAGCCCCTGCAGAGTGGAGGAAAATAAAATCCTATTTATTGCTTTACAAGAACATCAGAAACAAAAAACCAAAAAGTCTCTCCTGCACCCAGTTCAAAGAAGCCTGGCATGCGCCATACCCGTGCTGAGGGGATAAATGCCTCATGGCAAAGCCCAGCGGCTGTTCATCTTCTCTTAAATGAGGAAGGCAGCATGCCAGAGAATGGAAGAACTCCAGGTGGGAACGTCAGATTCCTTATTTATGAAGTAAGTGGACTTGATATGATGACCTATACGGTCCAGGAGGACCTCAGACATTCTCTGAAGCCAAGAAGAAAACCATCTTGGGGCAAATGGAACACAGTCTCAAACAACCCATCAGTCAGATCCACCAAGACCTGACGAGCTATTAAAAGAAGATCTACCCCTCCCTCCTATAAGCAGTAAGCAGGTGGCTTGCTGACTTAGTAGGCAGCTATTACAGTGGGCAAGAACATCCGTCCCGGGGAAGTTGCCTGAGGACCCTCTAGACCCCTGCCCTACACCATGGGGGTCAACCTTCCACGTTCAAATTCCTCTCCAAAGCCTGCCTCTTCAGCCCAATTCCGGGGAATGTTTCTCATGGACCTAGTTGCCACAAAACCCTCAGTGACCAGAATTTTGGTAAGTGGGAGTGGAGGGAGGAGACCTGATGCCAAGCTCAGGTTGGAGAGTTCCAAAGACCCCGAGCATAAAGACACGGATTCTCTTCTCACAACTCCTTAACGTTAACTTGGCCTTGAGTTCCCACAGCCCCCTCCTCGGCTGGTGAGTTCTCGCATGATGCCATGACTCTCCAGGAAATCACCGATTAGTGTTTGGTCAGTGTTTAAGAAAAAATTTTAATTAAGTTGCAATTTGCTCTAGGTAAGTATTTTTGAGTATGGCGTCTAGCACAGCCCTTTGCCCTCCAGAAATGTCGAATGAATGGATACATGAATCAATGAACGACCAGATACATTGGATTTGAGCTGACTAGGAAGGCATGGCAGATCAATCACCTCCTCCACACTCTGAGTTCCCAAGCTTTCCATCACTCTTCCCTCAGAAGCTGAGCCTGACGGAAGTCACAGGAACATAAAACATCAGCTAATATATTACCTTTCAGAGCTTGCTTTAATATGGTTTCCTGGATTTGAGCAAATATCAGTGGGCCGACTTCTAAAAGTGAGTGTGCTCCTTTACAATATCTAAAGAGGATCCGGGAAATCAAAACCTGGCCCCTTGGTTATCCCTCAAAAGGATACTTTGGGCTCTCGGCCATATCTCAACAGATTCCTTCTGCCCCAGCCACACCGCAAAAGGCTTCTTGTCAGGATTTCTTTTTTTTTCTTTTTTTTTTTTTTTAAGATTTTATTTATTTGACACAGAGAGAGAGAGAGATCACAAGCAGGCAGAGAGGCAAGCAGAGAGAGAGAGGGGAAGCAGGCTCCCCGCTGAGCAGAGCCCAATGTGGAGCTTGATCCCAGGACCCCAAGACCATGACCCGAGCCAAAGGCAGAGGCTTTAACCCACTGAGCCACCCAGGCGCCCCTTGTCAGGATTTCTGAGAGATTTTCTTTTCTCTGTCCCAAATGCACCTTTGGGAAGGAATCTCAACCCCATTTGTAGAAGAAAAAGCTTGTTGATAACAAAGTATGGGGCTGTGCACCCACAGACGCTCTAGCGGGAGGTCTGCCGGCTCAGCTGGGCTCTTGGCACCCCTCGAGGAAGCCAGGGCAAAAGTACTCCTGGACGATGGAAGGGCCACAGAGTCCGCACACGTGACCTCAGATGCCTTCTACCATTTCCCTTCCGGCTCATTTAAAATGGCAACCAAAGAAAAAGGAGGTGCCTCAAAGACAGGCCAGAAAATGCACCCTAGACCAATCTTCCTAGAGGTCCCGCAGGCCCCCACCAAGGGCAATGGAGGCCGAGATGCCTCGTGCACAAACAAAGCGCGCAAGGCATTTCCGTCCTCCAGACGCTGTCAGTGGCAAAGGGTCTGAGTTCTCCCACTTCCATCCTCAGTCACGAAGACAATCCTGAGAATATGCATGTCACGGGTACAATTTCCTTCAACTTGCATGTGCAGGTCACATGCATGTGAATCGGCACAGCCCTTGGCCAGTGCAAGAAGGCCTTTCTGTGTGCTTTATTATGTTTGGTTAGTGAAAACATGGAGTAGGTCGCCCTGAATGGCCAAGGACCCACATTACCTACCATTCTGCTTTTCCTGGTAAGAATTCTGCAAGAACGCCAATCTCAGAGACACGCGGCAGGCATCTCGAGAAAGGCACCGCTCAGTGTCAGGCTGAACATTCCTTCAGCAAAGTGGGCCTCGTCCCACAGGCAGAGCCAATAGAAGGAGGCGGCTTTCCAAAAGGAGGCGGTCGACATTTACCGTTCCCAGGGGAGACAGGCTCAGGGTGTCTGGAGCTGTTCAGGCCTTCTATGAGGCTGCCTACAGGGGGCCATCCCTGAAAAGCCCCCTGAGATCTGCTCCCCAGACCACATCCAGCACTTCTCCTGGGGCTGTAAGGAGTGATCTGGAATTAACCCAGAGTGGTTTGGGAAGAAGGGAGAGAATTCCCACTACTGGAGGGAGATCACTTTTCTGTGTCAGGAAGGACCTGATGGGGGCCCCTCTGAATGCCCCAGCGTCTGGACTCCCTTCCCCAGAGGCTGGGGGGGGGAGGGGGGCGGGTGGGCAGGAACACTGTGCCGCATTTCAGAGCCTGGGTATAGAGGTGCTGACACCTAGGGGTGGATGGAGAAAGAGCCGGTGTGGAGGGAAGGCCAGCCAAGCAGCTGGTGGGATCTCCTGGGTCCAGCTCCTGGGAGCATCCAAGGAGTGGTGTCGCTCCCTAACTCCTCCCCCTCTGTCCTCAAGTCCGCCACCCTCCACATCTAGGGAAGGTCCCCAAAAACCTGTCCAGGGATCCCTCAAACAGAAGGGCAGAAGCCACGTTTGACTTTAATGAAAACAAGCCCCACAGAGCAAACACCTTCTCCAGATTTCCATGGGTCTGAGGAAAGCAACCATTTTGGGGAGAATGAAGGGAGAGACTATGAATCTCCAAAAAGAGGCACCCACAAGCTCTCTGCTCCCCAGGGACACAGACCAGGAGGAAGCAGGGACTAGGCCAAACGTCCCAGGGGTGGCTGGGGAAGTCTTCTTACCAAACTCGCTCGCACAGAGATGTTCAATGATGGCTTCAGATTTCAACTCGTTGTCACACGGAGGACACACAGTTGTGCCTAGGAAGGGAAAGGAGGAGAAAGAGGAGCTGTGAGTGACAGAGATTGCACTCTGGAAGGAGCCACCCCTGGGGAAGAGGTCAGCCCTAGGACCAGGCTGAAAGTAGTTAAAGATCTGCTGGAATGTCTGAAGGGCAACTGGAGAATAAGAGTCCTGGGGCCCTGGACCCAATGCCAGACAGACACAGCCTCTTTCTTTCTTTCCATCTTCCTTCCTTCCTTCCTTCCAAGATTTTATTTATTTATTTGACAGAGAGAGAGAGGGAGAGAGAGCACAAGCAGGGGGAGCACCAAAGGAGAAGCAGGCTCTCTGCCGAGCAAGAAGCCCGATGCGGGGCTCGATCCCAGGACCCCAAAATCATGGCCTGAGCCAAAGGCAGACGCTTAACAAACTGACCCACCCAGGCGCCCCCAGACACCGTTTCTTGAAGACCTGGGGGCTTGAACTGGGGAATACGGCACGACCATTTAAACCAACCTTATCAGGGCGGCATGTGAACTGTGGCTGGATGGGGGGGTGCTCACCAATTCCAGCCTTTTGCTTCTGGTTCTTTCTCCCCTCGTCCTTAAATATCCCTCTCCGATCCCTGCCCCCTTTCCCATTCCCAAACTTCCAAAGGGACAGGAGATCAATCTGACCTGCTCCCTAGGAGCCAAGAAGGAAACTCACCAGACACACCAACTCTAGCTGCCGCCGGAGCATCCCTCTCCAAAAGGGCTATTGCAGTGCGAGTTCCTGCCTGCGCTGGGGTGGGAGGCAGGAGCAGCCGGCGGGGGAGGGGGGGG